>BLKR01003714.1:72735-111022 GCA_011170035.1 Teleogryllus occipitalis | reverse complement strand
CGGCGTGGGCGGCAGGGTTGGCGGGGTTGGCGAGGTCGGTGGGGTCGGTGGGGTCGACGAAGTCGGCGGGGTCGGCGGGGTCGGCGGGGTCGGCGGGGGCGGCGGGGGCGGCGGGGGCGGCGGGGGCGGCGGGGGCGGCGGGGGCGGCGGGGGCGGCGGGGGCGGCGGGGGCGGCGGGGGCGGCGGGGGCGGCGGGGGCGGCGGGGGCGGCGGGGCGGCGGGGGCGGCGGGGGCGGCGGGGCGGCGGGGCGGCGCGGGCGGCGCGGGCGGCGGGGGCGGCGCGGGCGGCGGGGCGGCGGGGCAGGGCGGCGGGCGGCGGCGCGGCGCCGGCGGCTGCGGCGCGCGGCGCGGCGGCGGCGGCGGCAGCCAGGCCACGGCGGCGGCGCGGCGGCAGCTGCGGCGGCGGCGGCGCGTGCGCGCGGCGCGGCGGCGCAGTATGGCGGCAGGCGCGGTGGCGGTCGGCAGCGGCGGCGGCGCAGACGCCGACGCGGCTGCGGCGCATTGCGGCGGCCAATGCGCGCGACGCGCGCAGCCGCCCACGCCTTCTTCCTTGCCCCGTCGTCGTCACACGCGCTTTCAAAAGGTCCCACTTCATCGTTGCATATATTCCATGTAGGTTTCCAACTAAAAAACTATGTCAAACAGCACAATGTGTGTTAGAGCACAAGTGGCTCAGAGCATCAACTGATGTCACTGCAGTAACTCCGAATGGGAGGTCCTGGGTTTCAGTCCCGACGGTGGCAGGATTTTCGATACTAACTTGTCAGATAGGTCAAATTGAATCGCTGTCTGAAGGAGAATTCTAGCCGGCGTCGGCTGCTATGATCGGTCGTTTTCTGAGGTTTCTCCGATCATCACCAGGCCAATACCAGAGCAGTTATCTAACAAACGCGCCACAGACCACAAGCGATCGTTCTTTTCTTTACCTTCTCCTATTCACTCACCTTACCCACACTTACACTTACACTTGCATGCACTACAATACCACACACGCCGGCAGTCCGGTCGGGAGCTTAAAGCTTGTCCCGGGTGGGGTGGAGCTCTGGGAGATACCTGGTTGTGGTAAAACCTCACTAGCCGATGGTAAGTCGGCGCCGGAAGTCACAATCCAGCAGGGGAAGATCACCGCGTACTCCCGTGGAAGAAACATGTATTGCACTTACGGGAGTAATGACCTTAGCTATTGACGCGCCCAGAAATACTAATCAGTTAGTGTTATTCATACACAATCTTGTGTTTAGAGAAAATAAAATTATTAAATGACCTTCCATCAACCATGTACCCGTTTGTAGAGGAACAAAAGTACTGTGTTTTAGTACCTTCGATGGGTTAGTTTGTTTTGGTATGAAATAGATGAATTAAAAAGATCGTCAAAAATAATTCTCATGTTTATTATATCATCCTATACCTTTCTAAATATTGTGTTACTTTTATATTAATACACCAATACGTATAAATAATTAAATATAATCAATAATAAAAATAGCAGTAATTAATGAATAGGTAAAATTCTCACTTATAAATCAAACATTACCCATTTATAAATCGTATATTACATAATTGGGGAATCGTACATTGTGTTCAATTTTTATTTCATTAATTATTCAAAAAAGAGCATCTTAATTATAGTTATTAGTTCTTTGGCACACTCTTGGCTTTGTTTCAGTTCCAATGATTTTAGCCTGTTTGGCTAAATCTGGCGATATCTTGATTTTTGAAGTAAACAAAACGAATTTGTTTGAGAGAGCCTTTTAGTAAATTGAATAAATGGTAAATGTAAGAGATCAATACCAAACAACTAATTCGCTAGATTGTGTGAGAAAATTCTTACAATCTTGCCATTATCTGTGAAACATTTCTTAGGTCTCCATCGTCATTATTAGTTGACAACCATCCATTAATATTGCATCTTGCGCCCGCACCATCCATTCTGCCTCCCGCGCGGGCCCAGCCTCCCGACTCCGCGACGTCGTAATCAAGCTCCGTATCTTGGCTTGGCGCCGCGCGGGGCGCTGCACGCGTGACGATTGCAAATGAGCGCAATAGCGCCGGCGCTTCGTCTTGGCGATAGCTCTCATGCACCACAGACACTCCCGCCCCTCTCTCCCTCCACCCCTCCCACTTCAGCTGCCTCACCACTCCCCTCGGCACTCCCACCCCTACCTCCCACTACCAACTTCATCGCCGCTCTTTCTCTCCGCCCCTCTTCCTCAAGCACCCCTCCGCCCTTTCTCCGGCTTCATTGCTGCTCTCTTTCTGTGCTCCATTTTCCCCAACCATCCCTCCTGCCCTCACCGCCCCACCTCTTCCCCGGCTTCAGCGCCACTTTATCCAACTCTGCCTTTCCCCCGGGTTCATCGCCGCTCTCTTTCTCTCCCCCCTTCTCCAACCACTCCGCCTGCTTTCACCGCCCCACCACCCCTTCCCCAGCTTCAGCGCCACTCTCTTTCTCGGCCCCATCATCCCCAACCACCCGTCCTGCCTTCACCGCTTCACCACCCCTTTCCCGGCTTCAGCGCCACTCTCTATCTCCGCCCCTCTTCCCCAACCACCCGTCCTTCCTTTACCGCTCCACCACCTCTTCCTCGGCTTCAGCGCCACTTTCTCCCCCCTCTTCTCCAACCACCCCTCCTGCCCTCACCGCCCCATCGCCCCTGAACCGACTTCTTCTCCCCAACTTCATCGCCCTTCTTCCCCCCGCTTCTCGTAGATCATCTCCTCTTCACTCACCGCCCCTCTGCAACCTCAACAACTTTCCCCCGCTGCCTGTCCCCGCAGTTTTCCCGCATCCCTCCTACTTATCCCACACCCCATTCCACCCCCGTCCCTCTCGGGACTGCCCCCTTCCACCACGCTCTTCCCATCATCCAGCATGTTTGTAGTTCATGTTGGTGTAAGTGTATGTAAGGAGTGAGAATAGGAGAAAGGTAAGATTACACGCGGTCCGTGGTCCGTTTGGTAGGGTACTGCTGCGGCATTCGCATCGTACTGATCGGAGAAACCATGGAAAACTACCGATCAGAGAAGTCGGCCGCTAGAATTCTTCTTCAGACAACGGATGAACTCGATCCACCTGACAAGCCAATGCCGAAAATCCTGTGGCGAACCGCCATTACCACATCACCCTGCGCCAGGAAGATACACAAGGCAAGCGGCATGCAGCGTCGCAAAACATTCCGGCAGCGGCCTGTAAAAAACGCTGCCGAATGCAAGACGGCCCAATATAAACGGGCCCGGCAAAGCCAGAGGGTCGGTGACGGGCAGTGACGGGCAGTGGCGAGCAGTGACGTACGGAAGAACGGGCTTGCTTCTCCGACTGCTGATTCCGACTTCGGACGACTGACGGGATGATGACGCGATCCCAGGGTGCTGCCGCTGCTGTTGCCGCCCCCGCCGGAACGCCTGGTCCACGGGGAGATGGGGTAAGATGCCGTCGCCAGTAATCTCGTCTCCCGCGCATCTCCCTTCAATCCATCGTTTCCCCGTCTCCCTTAATCAACAATAAATGGTATATTTTTTTACGCAAAACGTCTTCTGAGTGAGCAGCCCTCCCCCTTCCCCTCAACTTTCCTACGTTACTTAATCAATCGCAGTACTCAAAGTGACGAGTCACCTTAGGAATACGCTGAAGCTAGTCAGCTCCGAGGGTGGCTCATCACAATCCTGCCACCGTCGAACTCGAACCTATGGCCTCCTGATCAAAGGCATTGCAGTGACATCAGTTAGTGGCCTGAGTCATCTCTCTCGGTGGCTGAGGAGGTGCCCCATTGGAGGAGATACCTGGTTTGAGAAAACCCTGTAAGCCGACATGTAGATCGGCGTCAGATCTCACCATCCAGCAGGTGAAGATCTTCGCCACCTCCAGAAGGAGAAGCACGCACTACACTTACGAGGGTCACGATCGTAGCAGTTTGCACGTTCGGAATCACTAATCTACAAATCGATCCTCCGCTTCCTCGCACACTTTCTCGCCTAGAAAGCATTTCCGCTGTCTTCCATTCATCCCCAAGGGGTACCCAGTCTATTACCTGCGTCCGAAGTGTCCATTTGCCCGCCCGCAGAGAAAGTCAGCATGTGGCTTTGATATTCAATTCACAGCAAAATAATTCCATTTCTGTTGTTCTCTTGTTAATTACTTGTGTTTTAGCTTATGAAAGAACGCCACAAAATGCCCAATACTGCACTACCACTACTTACGGCAAGTTACTGTTCATTTTTATTTAAATAAATTTTTCGTTTAGTTAACTAAATATGCTAATTAATTGCATCAAAAATCGTTGATTATCTCTATGTTAATAACACGTGCGCAATTAAAATTCTACCGTGCAATTAAAAATGCGCACCTGCCAATCAGAATGCAGAACAAAAATCTACGCCACATATTACGTACCTACAACTACATACAAACAACGCATGAATAAATCTAACATGGGGATGTAAACAAGCTGACTTATGGAACAACATAAAATATTTAACTTGAGTAAATTAAATGTTTTACGTGTAAAACATTTGGTTTTAGGATTACGAATGTAAAAAATGTAAACGTCAGTTGTGTTTACCAGTTTTAAAATGTTTGCAATAGTAAAATTGTGTCAGAACGACTAGTTTCTTTCCCTAATATTTTTACGTGATGAATTCTCTCCCATACATGCCTTTACTTTTCGCAGGAAGTAATGTTTTTCATGACTTTGTCAGCTCCTTCTAATATTTTATCCGCAATATCTTCAGTACCTTCCGTATGTAAATATTTCTTGCAAACTAACACAATGCAACGCCCACTAAAACAGGTATTTTGCAGAAGCAATATGACGTCATTTAACACATGCCTCCAATTGTAAAGATGCGGTTGAATTTCTCAAAATTTAAATTATACTTAAAAGGAAACGAAAGAATATTTAAAGTAACACGTATATAAAGGAGAATAACTGCACTCGTGGAATGTAAGAAAACTCGCTCCTATCGTCGCTCGTTTTCTTAAAAATACCACTTGTTCAATTATCCCCCTCTTTATACACTCGTTTCATTAATTACTATTATAGCACGTTACGATGCATAAGGTGAGACTTTTCAGATTCAAAATAAGAAATATCCACTTTTTCAATGTTGGGGCCCTATAATACACATTTTTAATCCAAACTATCTCCGTTTTGCACTGCAGCAATACATAAATTTCTCTTCACATCAGAAGAAGTATGTGAGAAAGTAACCAGTGATACTTCAAAATCACATACACTCTTGTATTATTTCTAATGTTTGCAATTTTCGACAATTCCAAGAATTCATAGATCAGCCAAAACTTCAGGTATTTTTTTAAACTGTCCTTTGATATACCCAAGATAAAAGAATGAAATAAAAAATTTGAATTTTTTATTTCGTTTTTGAGAAACCAAATTATAAATTGTCAATAACTTTAAGCAAAAATTTCGCGAAAACCGCACTTTTTTTCAAATACGTTGCATTGGGCCATATTTGAAGAAATATTGTAGAGCAGATTAAAGTAACAAAACAAGGTGGCCTACCGTACTGTCCAGTTTCCCTCATCTGGCACGTTTCATATATCTGATTTTGTGACGCATAGATCGATGTACCCTTTTATGAAGATAGGCATATTATAGAAAAAATTGCATTTTTAGCTTACTGTCAATTTCAAAACTAATGAATCTTTATGGAAATTTTGCAAATATTTTACATTTTAATAGAGGGAATTTCATAACTCGCAAAAATCACAATTTTCAGTTGTATGTTTTATGATGTAACATAAAATATTCAAAATCGGTTATATGTTGTTCATACGACTTGTAAAATGTTATGTTATTTCTTATATAACTTAAATATTCGAATGATTAAATATAATGACCTCAGAATGTCATTTCATCATTCACTGTGAAGGGGTCAAAATATATATATTTATCAACCACGAACCCCAACTGTTTCATTTTAGGAAATTTAAACGCTTAGAGAGATATGAGGCGCTCTGTAATCTATTGTAGCAACCAAAAACTCTATTCAAACCAGCAGGCTTGGAGAGCATTTTGCACTCTCACAGACCTCAGGAGCAGCTAGTGAGCCACTTGAGTGCAAATCCAGCAAGCTTGAAAAGGTGGGGATGAGATACAGTCTAGAAGTGGGAACCACCAATGAGAATGCACAATTCGAACTGCAGCGTGTAAATTCAAATAGCAATAAGCTGTTACATGCAGTTGAAGTAATATTAGATTTTCGAGTACAGTAAAACTTGCTCAAAGTGGAACCTCAAGGGACCAGAATTTTTTCCGTATTAGACAAGATTTCGCTTTATGCAATATTACACTACAGAATTTGTGATTGACAGGACCGCGATTTAAGTTCAAATTAGGCATATTTTCGCACTATACTCGTTCGTATTGTGCAAGTTTTACTGTATATTGAAAATGATTCTGGTCGATAGATGACAGTGTGAAATGTGAATCTAAAGCAAATTAGATATACATATTTGATTTGGATAGCAAGTATTACAATTGCTTGTAGGCATGATTATGTAATTGGCTTTGACACAATTGAATCACAAATTTAGTGTAGTACTAAACACGAAATTGTAATATGAAATCGTTTTTGTTTGATGATAACAGTGTTCAACTATTATTTATTAACAATGTTTAAATGAATAAGAATGTTATATCAAAGCTAAGAAATCTTATTCTTAAAAAAACATTATTACTTTTTGCTTTAATTTCTCTCAAGAATGAATTTAGAATTATAATGTCAAATCAACGAACACTATATATTCATAATCGTTTACATCGTATAACAAATAAAGCCATTTGTATTCTATTTAACAAGACCCATAATAATTTTATGATTGGCCGTAACATGTCGTTGGAGGGATTTGCTCATTAATATCTTTCATTCAGATTAATAATGGGGGAAAACAGTCACAAAATATGTGCTGCCAAACATTCCACGTCTTCTCAGAATTGCCTATATTTCATTTTTATATCAAGTATAATGTGAGAGATTGCTGTTATAATTTCCTTCGCTTCGCTATCATTTGAGAAATATTCCATTACGCAACAACCCCTCTGTGCAAACGGCAGGCTACTTCCCTCCGCTCAAAGCTGTCTACCCTCGTTTCCCCCGCACGCACACGCAAGCACGCACGCACGCACACACGCACACGCGCACACGCGCACACGCGCACACGCGCACACGCGCACACGCGCACACGCGCACCACACGCACACACATGCACACACGCGCGCACACACGCACACACGCACACACACGCACACACATGCACACACACACGCACACACACACGCACACACGCACACACGCACACACGCACACGCACACACGCACACGCACACACGCACACGCACACGCACACACGCACACACGCACACGCACACACACACGAACACACACACACACGCACGCACACACACGCACACGCACACACACGCACAGACACGCATACATGCACATTCGCTGCTCTCGCCGGCAGATATGCGGCTCTTGTGCAAGCGCATTTCAGTTATAAGTCGACTCCAATTACGCCCTTGTAACACGGTGTCTACGAAAGAAGTAAATAATACGAATACTATGTATAGGAGAAATATTGAAAGAATAAGAAAGATTGGGAAAATATTGAAAGCCAGTAGTTGGAAAATTTGAAAAATATCATTGGGACTACATGTGAAGTACACTTAAAATTCAAAATATTCATTTCAAATTACAGAGGTCACAAAAGCAGGCAGATTGCTTGTTGCAGATTAATTCTGGTAAAATTACAGCCGACTGTTTAGCTGCTAGTGTCATTCACAGGATAGATGGAAAGACGGAAAGACCGTCAGACGGGCAAACGTTTCACCGTGAATCACTTTTATTTATGCGAATTCTGACTATACGACGTGATGGAAGGAATAATCTACTAAGAACCTTAAGAGAAATAATTTTCCACTTTTTTAGTATCAGGAACCTACAATAAGACTTTCCCTGTAAAAAATCGCGATATTCTGAAGAAGCATTACACAACTACACTACATACTCATAAATACCATACGACCGGGAGAGATAATACAGTAAATCAGCTGATGTTACTGCGATGCTCCTGAGGGAGGTCCTCACTCCTGAGGGAGATCCGACAGTAGCAAGATTTCCGACATTATCTTGTCTGCTAGATCGAATTCAGTCGCTACCTGGAGGAGAATTCTAGCGGCCGGCTGCTCTGATCGGTAGTTTTCCGTAGTTTCTCCGATCAACACCAGGCGAATGGCGGAACAGAACCCTAACAAACGGGCCACGAACCGCTCGCGATCTTTCCTTCCTCTTCCTTGTCATATCCTCACCCTTTACACACACTCTAATATTCACTACACTACCACACACAACGGGAGACCGGTCGGGATCTTAGAACTTCTCCCGCCAGGGGCGGTTCCCCCTTGGTGGGAGATACCTGGTTATGGGAAACACCCATTAGAAGACGGTATCTCGGCGCCGGATCCCGCCATCCAGCGGGGGAAGATCACCACCAACTTCCGATTAAAAATACCTGCGCTACACTTATGGGACTAATGACCTCAGTAGTTGGCGTCACCGGAATCACTAAGAAGAACCAAGCACTATACGAGAAAGAAAAAGAGAGAAATTCGGCGCGTGGCAATGAACGGGGACTGCGGCCAGTCGGGGCGTTCCCTTTAAGCGGCGCCGTTAACTCACTTCTCGCTCGGCAGAGCGCGCGCGCGCGGGTGGGCGGGCGGGCGGGCGCCCTTGTTGTAACTCAATGAGATTTTCAGCGCACGAGGCGCGGTGCGGCGCGGCGCGGCGCGCATTGGCGAGCACTCGTTACATGCGATGAGGGCGCGGCGGAGGAGTAGGGGGGAGCGGTGGCTGGGGGCGAATACGTGATTCATGCGCGGCACCAGCAAGGGCCCCTGGGCGACCTCGGTACAGGGGCACACGCGGAACTAAGAACGCGCCCTCCCCCCTCCACTCTCACGAAAATGTTCTAATGAGCTTTCTCTAATGAGGATGTGTTCGGAAAAATGTTGGTAATTGACAACTCAGAGTTTTGGTATATTTAAGGGCGAAAAGCCGTGTATTTTAAAAAGACAAAATATCCTTCGTACGCCTGGCTTAGGATTGATTTGATTTGATTTTTTCGTGTTTCCGGGCGCGCCAACAGCTTTGGTCATTAGTCCCGTAAGTGTAGTGCATATTTGGTTTTCGGGAGATGGCTGTGATCTTCCCCCGCTGGATGGCGAGATCCGGCACCGACCTACCGTCGGCTAGTGAGGTTTCCCCTAACCAGGACTCTCCCACCAGCGGGACACAGCCCCAGCCGGGACAAGCTCTAAGCTCCCGACCGGTCTCCCGGAATATGTGGTAGTATAGTGTATGTTAGTGTAAGGGGAGAGGATAGGACAGGGAAGAGGAAGGACAGATCGCGCGTGGTCCTTGGCCCGTTTGGTAGGGTATTGCTCCGGCATTCGCCTGGTGTTGATCGGAGAAAGCACGGAAAACTACCTATCAGAGCAGTCGGCCGCTAGAATTCTCCTCCAGACGGCGACTAAATTCGACCTAGCTGAAAATTTAGTGTGAAAAATCCTGCCGCCGTCAGGACTCAAACCTAGGACCTCCCGGTCAGAGGTGCTGCAGTGACATCAATTGATGCACTGAGCTACCGCTCCCGGTCTGGCTTTGGAGGGGAAATACCTCCAGCTGTCCCATGTTGTAGTTATACAACGTGTAAAGGATCCTCCGGGGCGGGGCGACGCGCATTGGCGAGCACTCGTTACAGACGATGTTGGTGGGGTAGAGGAGGGGGGAGCGGTGGCTGGGGAGAATACGTGATTCATACGAGGCACCAGCAAGGGCCTTCGAGCGACCTGGTACGGGGGCATACGTGAAACTAAGAACGTGCCCCCTCCACTCTCCAGTAAATGTTCTTAAGAGCTTTCACTTACAACGGAGGATATGTTCGAAAAAATGTTGGCAGTTCACAATTTAGAGCTTTTCTAGGGCGAAAAGCCGTGGATTTATAAGGGCGACAAAAATCCTTCGTATGCTTTGCTTTGGAGGGGAAATAACTCCGGCTGTCCCATGTTGTAGATTTACTACTTGTAAAGGTAGGGTGCGGTGCGGTGCGGCGCGCATTCACGAGCACTCGTTAGATGCGATGAGAGCGCGGCGGGTGGCGGCGGTGGCTGGGAGCGAATACGTTATTCATACGTGGAACCAGAAAGGGCCCCCAAGCAAGCTCGGTACGGAGGCACACGTGAAACTAAGAATGCGCTCCCCTCCACATTGCAGAAAATTATCTAATGAGCTTTCTACTACAACGGGGTGGAGCGATATGTTGGGAAAAAGTTGGTAATTAACAATTCAGAGCTTCAAGATATTTAAGGGCAAAAAGCCGTGGATTTTTAAGGGCGAATTACATCAACTGACGTTACTGCAGTGCCTCTGACGAAGTCCTAGGTTCAAATCCTGACGGTGTCAGGATTTTCGTTTCTAACTTAATAGATAGGTCGAGTTCAGTCTCTGTTTGAAGGAGAATTCTAGCGGCCGACTGCTCTAATCGGAAGTTGTCCGTGGTTCCTCCGATCATTATCAGGCTAATGCCGGAGAAGTACTCAAATAAACGGGCCTTGACCGCGCGCAATCTTTCATTCCTTTTCCTTTTCCTATCCTCACTACAATATTTAAGCTAGATAATGAAAGGAAGTGGCGAAATTTGCGTTGTCAGACGGAAGAGCAGGTCACATGTCCTGAGCTTCACCACGGTAAAAATATGACAAAAATAATTGAGGGAATGGGTGGCACTCTAATGATGTGCAGGGACTAGAGCGATTGACAATAATTTTGCAAACTATTTGCCTTCTAATTCTCCTTTCTTTCGCTGTAGCGTACTCGTATATTTTATTTATTAGGATGCTAAACACAGTTGTTGAGGCTGCTTTGTTCACATATACGAAAGTGCTTTGATACTTGAAATGAAATGAATTCATTTGCATATGCATATTCATTGTTAAATTCAATTGAATGAAAAATGTACATTTTATTTATATCGAAATACCATAGTTAAATGCCGTCCTAAATATTATTTTGTAACAGAATATTTCTTCAAATATAAAATTTCTTCGCATTACTTGTTGGGAATGTTTGAATTTGAATGCATGATAGTCCGGAGTCCCCTAGATTGCCTGTTTACTAACATCTCTTATAGTCTGGTAATATCTTATTTGGAATGTAATATTTGAAGTGACCTTCAGTCCCAAGTGTTTATCTCAGCAAACATAACCTATGAATTCGCTCATTCCGTGTTATTTATCTCGCTTAAGTTTTATACCCTTAGATATGATCAGCTTTACTTTTGTGCTCGAAAACTATTTGCATTACGTGGCACAATGTACTTGCTTACAAACTCGCTTTTCTTCCCGTATGTACGTAACCACAAGTTCACACCGACAGTAAGCTCTTCACAAATTCAGAATTCATAGGCTTCACATCTTCAATGTATATAGTGCAATCAAAGTAAGTCCAACAACTGGGGGGCGTATGAGCATAGATCTTACATTTGCCAAGGATGTCATCGCCGAGCGTCTATCAAGTTTATTGTACTTTTTATGCCAACGATTAATATTCAATCGTTTGTACACTTTCACCGCAATTATAGAGAACGTTAATAATGATAAAAGGAAACTGTAAAATAAATTTATTTATATGATTAATAATAAGCAAATTAATTTCAACAATCAGTCAACAATCATTTTCTGTTATTTCTGGAATAAAACAAGAGGGAAATTTTGCTTACTTCTACGCCATTTAGTATTTGGAATCGCTCCGATCGGATCATCAAGTTGAATCAAATAATCTGATTTTCGATTGCAACCATGAATATCAAATATCTTTTCTGCTGCCTGGCTAGTGTCTATCAAATTAATGTTTTCTGGACTTTGACTTGTGGGGCATTCTTAGTTGTGAAGGTCAAGCATCCTGAACGACAAAGATAATGAAATTTCACAAAAACAAATAATATGGATGTAAAATGTAAGGTTCTGGCTGTAAGTGAATGTGAACAATAAATTCTTAATACTAGGCTCTGAATCTCTAAGTAGGGTTCATCCTAACAATCATGAAGTTGGTCATCAATAAAATATGTACTACATAAATCTAGAAAGCTCCATTTACCGTTCGATGGGATGATGGGATTCAATAATCAGATCCTATTGAACCAGTTAATATTACATGAAAACCAACGATGATACTACAGCACAGAATATTCTCATATTATTTCCAACTGTTGCAAGTTTCAAAAATTCAGAGAGTTCAACAAAAAATTAAACCTGCTCCATTCTTTTAATATCCCTTGTTCCATATGTGGAAAAAAGAAAGAAAAAATCTGCAGCCGTATTAGAAAAAAATATAAATTGCATTAACCACAAACAGTAATTACGAGCGCAAAACTATTTACCTATGACATTTTTTAAAGGTCTTTTATTAGAATAGACTAGGATTTAAGACAAAACTCTCTAATCTACAATATTGATCTATTCTAATGCTTTATTGCAGTTCGAAAATACAAAGAATTTGCGAAAAATAGTTCTAGTACCATTTTTACCGTACTCCGATACAAACTTCAGAGAAAAATACGGAGCCGTGTTTGAGATAATAATTGTTTGAAAAAATTAAAAATAGGCTATATTTAATACAAAATTACGCAAAAATTACTCATTTTTTCAACATTGTTAATAATATTTTTTCAAGAATGTCTTTAAACAACAGATTTTATTAAGGAAATATATCTATTTTCAATATTGTAGTTGTAGGATAACGCCGAAACTTTTGGACTTTTGTAATTTATGAAAATACAGATATTTTAACCAAAATGAGACCACTGTTCTTTTAATCATGTTCCACGCCAACCAAAAACAAAGTACAATCAAACACTTTGAGTGAGAGATTTTAGCCATTTTGAGCAAATTTTGAAAATGTTACGGAGGCTTCAAGTAAACTCCAAAAAATCAATTTAGGAGAAAATAATCTACATGCATTAGCCGTTAGCGTTTACAACATATATATGGACATACTGCATACGGACCCAGTGATGGAAAGACACAGATAGGCGAACAGACTGACAGACATAGATAGACGCTTTGCCACCAGTTGGTTTTTCAATGATCCTCAAAATGTTCATTCTGACTACACAACGTTTTTGAGGAACTAATTTACTATAAAGAGGAACAAGATTTATTCATTTTTTCTTTACCAGGATCCTGAAATAAAAGTTTTTCTCTCGAACAATTATTGATTTACGGCGCACGCAATATTTTATCTTCCTATATATTATGACCTCCCGTTGGTTAGCCCAGCCAAAACAATAAATTTAAGGGACAGATCATGTACACTTTTTTATATCAGAAACGTGTCTCTGCACTCTGATTTACAACAAATCTCTCACAAAATGCCTTTTAAAAATGTGCTGTAATCTCAAATTATGAAAATAAAATGTACAAAAACACATGTACAGAATAATCTCTCTGCTATACATACAAAACCTTCACAACATTCACCAAAGTGCAGTTGAAACCAAGTAACAGAAGCATATGTGACCTTATAAAAACACCTAGTTAATAAAAGGGCATTGTTTTGTTTTCCCCTCTAATTTTCAGTTAATTAAAAATTTACAATTATAGTAGTCATCATTGCCTTGAATAAGTGAGTACACATTCCTCAAAAATATTTAAATTAATTTGTTTCATAATTCACTTTAAATTCCTACCACAAATTTCACTTACAATCTTATCTACAAACCCACAGATACAATTATACAGTTCAATGAAATATTATTCACAAATCCAAAGATATAATTATACAATCCAATGATATCTTTGATAGATGTTTTTTAATATCACTCAATTTCTCCATACCTTACTTACATAATCAACCCAAATAATAACTGTGTTCAAAAGACTTACAATTTCACAATAGTGTTCAGTTAATAGGTTCATTAGCAAAGGAAGATTAATTCACTTGCTTCATTATACGTAATAGCCCTAACTGAATTTCAGTTGAAAGTATGAACTGCTTTCAGCACCTCGTATGACTCCGTCCTACTTCAGTTTTGAAAATAAGATTTTAATCTAAAGATCTTACAACGATCTCACGACCTTGCGATATTACTTGGAAGCAGGCAGGGAAGAAATCTGGTGTGTCGTGTACGATGCATACCCCTCTCCCCCTCGTCTGCTCTCAAACTTCATACTAATATTCTAGATGCATCAGAAGGTGGATGTTGGTGACAACACGTAAATGTAAGATATAATTAGTAACAAGACAATAAAAAAAACTGGAAAGGATAGAGAAGAAAAGTATGAATTAGTTTCCTCATTTCTTCCCACAAGGCCTCCTGCATTTTCTACTTACCTCTTAACGAAGTTCAAACGTTATTACTATGTTTCTCCGTAAATTACTTTCATTTTAATTTATACAAAATTATAAGTATGTTTACCTGCTTGCTCCGGAGTCGTGGCTTTCGATTGCGGGTTTCTTGCAGAACACGCGGTAACGTATTTTTCACAAATCTTTATCGAGTCTGCTCACCTTTCCAGCCAGCGTTCTCTTCGCAGTCAAGACCTTGTTGCTCGCCGGTCTGAGACGACCAACTAGCCAGATTATACTACATAGAGTGACTGACCTTATAGTTTCAGCGCTCTTAGTGGCCGCTCGCAGAACTAGGGGTCGCTATGAGTTTTGCAGTCAAAACATGAGAGGTGGCGTGTAGAACTGTTGAACTGAGTCGACACGTTATTTCTATCATATCTTATTTCTATATTGTTGTCTTTTCGTTTATCTGTATTTAAATTATATTAGTGGTTATAATAATAATATTCACAATGCCTTCAGTATGTTGAGCATATAATTGTAAAAAAAGAATTCATTAAACAACAAAAATATAATTTTTTAAGTTCGCCGCCTTATTTGTGATCTGTTTGTTCGCTTAGTGTTACAATGACATTCAGTTTCAGGCGTTATGCTAACTACAATAACATTTCAACAGCTACAATAACATTTAATATGACAATAACCGATGTAGGAACTCGCAACGTGTTTTCAAAGCTTCTCAATTCGTTCTCCTTACATATTGTGATTTTGTAAGAGGATTTATATTACGCGTTGCCCGGCCTTAACCAGCGCCTCCTGGAATACTAGAATACTGTTTCTCCAGAGGGCGCTGCTTGGACTGCAGCAAACATGGCTTGAACTTGCGGCAAAGATGGAGGCGCTTCAGTCACTCTATGTAGTATATTCTAACTTGATGGTCTGAGGCAACGAAGCGATTCTGCGACCGGAGCGAACTCTACTGATACATTTGTTACCTCGTGTCTCCGTGAAGCGCGCGCATTTCAAAAAAAGTGGCGCCGCCATGGCTACTAAATTGTAGTTCGTTTTCGTATGTTCTATACAACAGGTGGTCATAGTAGAAAGGCGAGAAAGTAGAAATATAATATTTCTGCGAAGATAGCAACAAACTAGAGAATTGTTTTTTTCAAGAAGACTGTTGAGAGGAGAGTGCTTCATGTGAGACTACAATTAGATATAATCGTGCGTTGGTAAATGAATAATCGCACATAAGATCATGAACATGAAATATTTTTAATTATTAATTAATGGTAATGTGAACCAATTTTAAATGACACTTTGAGACTACAAGGACGGTTAGGCGTGTTCTCTTTTAACTGATTTTACTTTAACATTGATCTACATCTGTTTGGAAGGTAGCACGGAGCTTTTTATGATAAACAAAAGGAAGCCATTTCAATGAAAGTATGAGAAAGAAATTCAAATTTTGTTAATTATTGCCACAGAAAATGCAACGTATTTCTAAAACATACGGTGCAGATATGATCAGTATTTTGAAAAGGTAGTCAGTTGAAGGTCAAAAAGTACCTGAGGAAATAAAAAATTGCTTCCAGAGTTATCAAGGGATAAAATAATTACACACAAAACAAATATTTACGGACGCTTGCAACAATTTATTAGATTAGAAGAGTAACTGAATTTAAGCCATGTTAATAACTAATATTGCCGAATAATGCATGACCAATGAAAATCCTGAAAAGAAAGCCTTACGTAAGCGAAACATACGCACAGGCTAGTCCGCCCCCGACGCTATCCCCAACCTTTTTTCCGAGATTTTTCGGAACGGGGGGCAGCGGGGGGCCTAAAATACTTTCAGTGTACGGCGCCGCCCTTTGAGCAGGGCGCGGAAGGGCCGGCGAAGCGACCGTCAATTTCATCTCGACTCCTCAGCCCGTTTATATCCGGGTTGCTTTTTAACCCCCCAGCCCTATAATTCTTAGGTCGCTTGTTAAGGGAAGAGCCGTGTTCTCAGAGGGGAGTCTGTGTTATCAGAGAAAATACAAGCGTGGGTGCGGCAGGGCGGCCGTCGGCACGGCGGGGCGCCCGGGTGCGGCGGGGACGGGGAAGAGACGGGGCGGGGGACAAGGAGGGGGACGTTTATCTTGTTAATGGTCCCCCTACTAAGCCTCCCGTAGCGCGCGGACCCGCACAACCCGCCTCGTTATAACACAACATTACACAAACATTTTGATTTCAATTTTTTGATCTCGCAAACGTCCCTTTGATAGCGCTTATCGCGGCGCGGGGCTTTGTGGGCGCCCCGCTGTCGTGCAGGCGGCCCGCGGGGTCGCCCCGAGGGGGGGATGGGCGTGGCGAGCGGCCGCAGCAAAAGGCAGCTCAAGGGCGGCGGAGGGGGCGGGGCGCCGCAGGGTAGGCGGGGACGCAGGCGAGCGGGCAGGGCGAGTTGGGGGCCGTTGCAGAGACGGACACGGGGATCCGACTCAACGAGAGGGACGCGGGCCCGACAGGGAAGGTGCGGGCCGCGCCGGACAGACGAGCGAGCACAATGGCGAAGTCTGCGAGGGAGTTTGTGGAGAAGAAGCCGCCGTGACGGAGGTGAGGGAGGGGCATTGGAAGATGGTGCAAGGAGGCGAGAGAAGAAGTTCGTCGTGGCATTGGGAAGAGGAGGCAGAGGGGATGGAGGAGATGCAGGTAGTGGGTGGTGAAGGTAGGAGAGGAGGCGGGGGAGTAGGAGACATCAAAGAGGGATGGTGACACTCCGGGGGCGGTGGGGGTGGCACGAGGGGTGAAAAGAGGCGCCGAGGGGGTGTAGGCTGTGAGAGGACGGCGAGGGGGTGGGGAAAGGGGGTGACGAGATCGGGGAGAGGGCGGCGAGGGTGGTAAGAGGGCGGCGAGAGGGCGGCGAGAGAGGGCGGTGAGAGGGCGGCGAGGGCGAGGGGGCGAGGGCGTGGCGAGGGCGGCGAGGGCGGCGAGAGGCGAGGGCGGCGAGGGCGAGGCGAGGGGGCGCGAGGGCGGCGAGGGCGGCGAGGGCGGCGTGGGAGGGCGGCGAGGGCGGCGAGGGCGGCGACGAGGGCGGCGAGGGCGGCGAGGGCGGCGAGGGCGAGGGCGACGAGGGCGGCGAGGGCGGCGAGGGCGGCGAGGGCGGCGAGGGCGGCGAGGGCGGCGAGGGCGGCGAGGGCGGCGAGGGCGGCGAGGGCGGCGAGGTGGCGAGTGGGCGATGAGGAAGGGCGTGGTGGGCGAGGGGGTGGGGCGAGGGGCGGTGGGGGCAGGTGTATGGGGCGGAAGCGGCCGCCGCCCGCGGCGCCGTGTGCTCCGAGAGGAGGGGGGCAGGAGGGGGAGGGAGCGAGAGGGAGCGGTTGCGGGCGGAGGCGCCCTTGGGCGGTCGCGGAGCCACCGCGGCCCCGCGGGCGAGCAGGAAGCGCAGTGCGGCGCGGCGCCACGACAAAGGGCCTCCGCCAGCCTGCGCCCGCCCACCGCTCTTTACGCCCACTAGGCTGGACAGATCCAATTTTGTGAGTCGCCAACTACGCATTTTCTCAACCCCAGTATTAATGCACTCGACAATCCCCACGGCGTCTTCAATCGCCATCCCTTGCCTTCTATAGAGCGATTTTCCTAAGGATGAGCCAAAGTGACAGCTAGTGCTGGCAACATAACTGAAGGTTCTGTGAACTGTGAAGGTTCTGTGTATTTGCCAATCGCCAATAACAAATCTTACATTTTCTGAGTCAGAAGATAACAGATGTAGAAGGGGCATGGGTACATCAGAAACAGATTCAAAATGAATCAATGTGAAAATGATTTTCAATGATGAAGGTGGGATGAAATAATGGGAATAAATTTGATCGATATACTAAAGGATTATTGGTTAGATTTTAAAAATTCTAGTTTTTTGCAAAGGTACTGAAAACATCACAAACGTATAAAAAACCATGCAGTACGTGTAGTAGATAATCCTTTGTTATGTGAAGTCCTTCTATTCTAACTCTATGAAGGATTATGACCACAAGTTTATTAATTCCCTGTATAATATGAAATAATTTAACTGACAAACAGTAGTGTTTATCAACTATATTACGTTTGCAAAATATTGACCGAACCAAAATATGCATTCAGCATTCAGCTATGTTTTTCCCAAGGCTATTTGGAAATGTTCGCACATTCGTCTACAGATCACAAATGAGATCATGTTAGTCGAAGCAGTGCTGACCAAAGCAATTGACTAATATATTTTAGCGACGGAAAGTTCCGAAGGCGTTTCGAGAATTATTGCGAGCAATACACCATAATAAGAACCTTCATTTCTTCCTATTCATTCACTCTCCTCCTAGAATAAGTTTAATGCTCTAAACCTAATTCTGAAGAAAACGATATTATTTCTCTTACATTTAGAATACGTTCCTTCCTTGCAAAAATACTGTTTTCATAATGAAAGCTGTCAAATTTGTCTGTCAGATTAATATTTCTTTCTTCTACTCATATCATTTCTAAATTAACAGGCATATCCTCACAGAAGAAATTTTAAAGTATTACATTTTCTTTAATATGATACATCATTTATTTTATCATGTGCTCAAAAATCAAAGAACTTGATTTTTTTGGACAGATTCAATTTCGTTTCGAGCGTGTCCCATCAGGAAAACAAAATAACGGAACTATGACCTCACTTTTTATTCCTTTATCCAAACAACTGAAAAATATTACTAAAACCCCAGATGAAGATCCCCGAGACAAATAATATTTTTCAGTCTAAAGACGTACAGAAATTCATTGCCTGCTAAATGAGACGGATCCGTAAGTTTTTACCAAAGACTACAGTAACAGAACTAAATTTCGGAGTCTTGAAAGAACTTTTTCATTTGCTCTTTCATTAGTTGCTATGTGGTATATTTCAGTAATCTACAAGGATACAACTTGCAATTGAATCTGACTCATCAAAAGGAAAATGAAACGAATTGTATTTCCTAAAAGAAACGCCACAGACCAATTAAAAATCAATTTGAGCAAATAAATGAAATTCAGAAACCTCACGAACGTGATTACATAGTGTATTCAAATTGTAAATCTAGATAGCATTTCAACATCACTAGTTCATTCAATTACGTTGAAAATATTTCTCGATATATTACCTATAAATTGCATTAATATCAAATAATTGTTTTCCACCTTTCTACCTTCAAAAGCCAGCATTCGTTGTCCGTAGCGCAAACGCAAAATGTTGCTTATTGAACCAGCGGGCCGTGGTGTAATTATCGCCTTCGATCGGTTCTAAACTTTTTGGAATCTCCATGTTTTCCGCTTCGAGCTGCCGTTCGCCTCTGGGAGCGGTATGGACTCACCGCGAATCCATCATGACCTCCGCTGGCCGTTAGTCAGCCCGCGCGGTTTCCCATTCCCTGGGTGGTCACGCCGGCACAGAGGGCTGCTCACATAAACAAGCTGGACAAAATCAGAGAAACTTATTTTTTTTCTAGGGCTTTTATCCAGCCAACAGCCAGTTACCCTTTACGTCCTGATGGGACGCATACTCGACCATACACTAGACCAACACACTTTCGGGCTCCTCTAATCTGGGGTCAGCTGAACGCGAGACCCTCCGCGACAACACATATAAAGTCAAGGGACACACCACTACGCCCAAGGCGGGACTCGAAACCGCGACCCTTCAGACCGAAGCGCTGAGTCGGTACTCGCTCTTAGCCACCTCGGCCATCCAGGTCGGCTCAGAGAAACTGAATTGATAAAAAAGGTAGAGGAGAAATGGAAGAAGATGTCAAGATAAAGAAGTACAAGATTGTTATAATAGATAATCAAAGGGTTGTTTAATTTACATTTCTAATTCTATGAATTATGTTATTATATGCATTCATGAAATTGATGCATTTGAGTTTTCAACTCATGGTATTATTTAATTTGATGTTAAATGCTTCCGATAATATTCTTGAATATCTTTTAGATACATTATCTAGTATGTGAACATTTTTAAATTCTAAAATGTGTCCAGTATTTATTCTACAATCAAATTAAATACTAGCATGAATTCAAACCTCGAATGCAACAACTTCACGAATGCGTATGATAAAATAATTCATTGAATTTGACTTGTAAATTAAATAGCCCTGTGATTATTGATTAAAATAATATTGTACTTCATCTTGACCTCTTATTCACTTCCTCCTCTACCTTTTCCACTCATTGAGATTCTTACGTTTGAAGAAGGAGAAAAAGTCCTCGTAACATTTTAAAATGTTACTAGTACTAAAAAGTAATATTTTAAAATCAGAGAAAGTTTCCAGGCTGGTAGAAGAATCGGAGAAACCACGGAAATCTACCAATCAGAACAATCGGTCTCTAGAATTCTTCTCCAGACAGCGACCGAATTTGACCTAGCCGACAAACTAGTGTCGAAAATCTTTTTACTGTCGGGACTTGAATCCAGGACCTCATGGTCAGGGGCACTGCAGTGACATCAGTTAATGCACTGAGCCATCTCCGCCGCTGAAAGGATTAAGGAATGTCATGGTTATACAGGGGTGCCAGATGAAGCATTTCATAAGCGCCGCAACAGTTCTTCACAGCACTAACGAATGCGCGACCTGGGAGACAATCGTAGAATACTCCGAACTGACACGGCAACATGCAGAGGAAGCAAGAGGGCGAGACTAGTGAGCGACAGACAGTGAGCTGTGACTCTAAGGTGAGCAATATGCAGTGAGTGATAAACAAAATTGTATTTCCAGGCACATTAACTGCTAGGGTCTCTAGACACGTAAGTGTACCACATGTTATATCGTTGGAAGCGATGGTGTTTTTTCTCCACTGGAAAGTGTGAACGAGCCCTACGTCTCCCGAGTGAGTGAGACTAGCTTAATCGCTAAATCGGTAACGTTTCAGTTGCTGTCTGGTGGAGAATTCTCGCGGCCGGCTGCGCTGATCGGTAGTTTTCCGTGTTTCCTCCAATTAACACCAGCAACACCAGGCAAATGCCCGAGCAGTACTGTAACAAAAGGGCCACGGACCGCGTGTAATCTTTCCTTCCCTTTCCCTCCTACGTGCACACGCACTTTCATGCACTATAATATCACATATCCTGGGAGACTACAAGGTGCTTAGAGCTTATACCTGCTGGGGCAGTGACCCGCTGTTGAGGGAAACCTTGTTGGTGGAAACCTCCACGACCCGAGGAAAACATGCACTACACTTAGGAGACTAATGATCTTAGCAGTTGACGCTCTGGGTATCTCTAATCATGCAATCAATATAACTAATTAAAGGCTAATAAATCCTCCATAAGACTTTCTATTGGAGGAAAGGAAACTGTCTGTCCCGTGTTGTAGATTTCCTTCCTGTAAGATACTCTCAAGCCTAAAAAAAGCCTCAGAGCTAGGAGTAAATTCAAAATAGCTTGTTTCGACGCTCGGGTGATACCTGCTTTCACTGCTAGACGGTGAAAGAAGTGTAGGAAAATGACCTTAGCAGTTGAATCATTAAATAGTCAATCAATCAATGAAAAGCAGTGAACGACGCTGTTTGTCAGAGGCAGCGAGTGGAAGCGGTGGGCGTGGCGCAGGTGCCGGAGCGGAGGGGCGGTCAGCCAAGGGCGAAGGTCGTGTGCTCGGCGCTTGGCCGGTGGTCGGCGCGCGATTCTCCCCTCCCGTCCGCGGCCACCTAATCAGGTCCAGATTGACCCGCGGGTCACCGCCCTGCAAGGGTGCTCCCCTCGCGGTCTCCCCCCCAGCCACACCTCACCCCTTCCACACAGGTGTCTGCGCCAGATCTCCGTCCGACGCGCCGCCGCTGCGTTGCCGCCCCCAAGGCGTCTCTCGCCATCCCCCTTCCTACCCCCTCGCCGCCTCTTCCCCGCCCCCCCTCGCCACCCTCTCGCCATTCCCCGCACCGCCTCCTTCGCCGCCCACCACCGCCCCCTCGCCACTCCCCTCTCCCCACGCAACCCCAATCGCCGCCCCTCTCGCCACCCCCACTCCCCGCCCCCTCCCCACCAGCACTCCGCCCACTCGCCACCACCCTCGCCACTCCCATCGCCCACCCCGCCGCCCCCTCGCCGCCCCCGTCACCACCCCCTCGCTGCCCCCGCCACCCCCTCGCACCCCATTTGCCGCCCCCTCGCCGCCCCCCTCGCCGCCCCCTCCACCCCCCTCGCCACTCCCTCGCCACCCCCTCGCCACCCCCTCGCCACCCCCTCTGCCACCCCATCGCCGCCACTGCGCTGCTCCTTGTCTCTTCTCGCCTCGCTCAGATTCCATCAACTACCCGGTGCGTTTTCTACATCGCTTTGCAGCGCTGTCCGCCGCGTCACACGCTAGTTTCTTCGGCGATCGAGCCCTCGCAGTGCACATCTCTTTCACTTCTACTTCTCTACTCCCCTCTCATCCGCCATCATGTCCTCGCCCATCTCTTCATTCTCACCTATATCCCATTCATCTCCATCTCATCATTCCCCCGCAGCTACCTCAGGCGCAGTTCCCTCTCTCCCTTTGTCTCTCTGCGCCGCTCCCGCTCCCGCCGACAGATAAATCATCCGAGCCATCGGGCGCGGGGCGGGGGCGGGGCGGCGCGCGGCTCATGGGCTATTAACCACCCCCGCCGCCGCCCCCGCGCCCGCTCGCGGCGCGCCGGGAATTTTTCATGCGGTTGCCGGCGTCCCGCCGCGGCCCGCCGTGCATGCCAGTCCCCGCCTCCGCCCCGCCCCGCAAACCCCACCCACTCCAATCCGCCCCGCCCACCTCAATTTTCCCCGCCCACCCCAATCCGCCCCGCCAATCCGCCCCGCCAATCCGCCCCGCCCATCCTCCCCACCAATCCGCCCCGCCAATCCGCCGCCAATCCTCCCCGCCAATCCGCCCCATAATCTCCCCGCCAATCCTCCCCGCCAATCCTCCCCGCCAATCCGCCCTGCCCGCGCCAGCCCGTCTCCGCCTCAGCCCGCCCCGCTCCGCACGAACTGGCCCCTGCCCGCCGCGCATGCTAGTCAGGCGCCGCCGCCCCCTCCGCCCCCGCCCGCGCACGTGCGGGCGACTGGGCGAGGGCGAGGGTGGCTGAGATGCTGCGGCCAGACGCGCGGTGCGTAGCCAGTAGTTGGGAAATCCGAGGCATTGCGGGGGGGAGAATGGCAACGCCCTCGCAGTGCGCGTGGAATGCCAGCATTACCTGGGCCTAGGTGCTCATTGCGTTTGTAGGAGAATGCTCACTTTTAACGCAATACTTTTAGGTAGTGTTCTAAGGGAATGTGGAAAGATAATTCGTCTAAGGTACGGGTTCCTAAATGGGAGCCAGTATCGACACTCTGGAGATGGATAAATTTCAGAAAGGGGTCAATGATAATCGAGGAGTCGATGGGGGGTGTACAGATGAATAGTAAACGGTGATTGATGTAATGAAGATTCTATATTTTACAAAATTTATCGATTCTAAAAAAAGTGTTAAGTATGTGCTGCTACCCAATGGTAATGCTGTGTCCTGAATTCCAGTAACACACTGAGTGCAGGTGAAAGGGGATTAACCTTTCGTCTAATGAGATATTTTGCACACGTCGAACACCACGAGGAGTAATGATTTCAGAGAAAATTTAATATACTTTTCATATTTTACCGTTAGTGTCGTAATATTTTTTTGGTTATGCGTATTAAACGTTGTTTTAATATATTAATAAAATATTTAACGATTTTAACAATATATTTTACATGCAGGTCTTAGTCCGCAAGGAAGAGGTCTCGAGTGACAAATCATGTCACTTATATAACATTGTACTACTCGTATTGCCTCTTTCACATAATTCTATTTTAACAGTTTCTGAGCTGATGTATGCATCAGCATTCACGTTTTCCTCGTCCTCACCACAAATAATGTCGTCAACTTTATCTACAATCTCTACATTATCTTAATAACTCCCATAAAACAGTCTGTACACTTCAGGATCTCTTCACACAAATCGTCACTATTGTGAATACCTCGTAACTTTTCATCTGAGGCAAACTAGGTATCTCTCATCTTCTTTTCAACCAGGTAAACTAGGTATGCTGCGCTTGCCCTAGAGAAAAGACATTTAAATGTAATTATTACATTGTGTAATTACCACACTCGCCTCTGTAAACTCAGCTTGGTTTTTAAAATTCTGCTAAGTAAGCGTACACTGGCTCGCGGCCCTGCATCGAGCATAAACGCTGTTGCTGGCAAAGAGACCGCGGCTGAAAGAGACGGAGGTCCTAGGCGGCCCGAAGTGAGCATGCCCATGTTCTCCATCTAAATGCATTAGGCCGTTGGCGCATGCGCTCTTGACATTTTAGAAGTTCCATTTGATTGTATGGAGCACACTAGTAAGCGGCCATGAACAGAGTTTTCAGGTGTGTTTGCGAACGACTTTGTGATATGCGCCGTCTGCCAGGTATGGTGTTTTACATCGGCGTTTTACTTGTAGCTTTACTTGAACTGTGCGATTTATTCGTACTGTGTATATTATTTTGGAGTGCGTGTTCTATTTATATACTGACTTTCGTGCTACATTACAGTAAGATTTTGTGCTATAGGAGAAAATGCATGTATTATTGAGTCTATTTTTAAAAAATCCTTTGTTGTATTTTTATGGATAAAAGTGAAGTATTCGCGTATTCGCCAGATCATGTTCTTGATTTTATATGTTTAAATAAAGAAAAGGGAAGGGAGTATTTCCGCTTCTTTAATACTCAAAAATATGAAAACACCAGTTGGTTAATAGGAAACAGAAAACGTAATAAATTATTTTTCTGGGCAATGTTTCTTTTTTTACACGAACGTAATGTAAGATACAAAGAACGCCAATTGGTACAATCTCTCAAATGCAATCACAAAACATGATCAATCACTAAATATTTTGCGTTCATTTATTCAGCTGGCCAATCTTTGAAGTAACCACATCGAAACTGAACTTTATCTATCAGATGTAATGCGGCATTATGACACAGAAAAAATGGAGACATATTAAAACGCATAATTTGTCATGATCTGTTGTTTTTTTTAGCAGGAATTGCATTTCAGAGGGTTTTGTGACAATGAAAAGTTGAAGAAATAATTCAAGTCATCTCTATTAACTTAACTATTTTTTCCATAATTTCAGCAACGAACTGGATCTTACCAACCCCCTTACAAAACATGCAACCCCACAATATATCTGATCCACCACCATACTTCACCGTGGAAATTGTATTCATGAAACAATTGTCTGTATTTGGCTTCCTCCAGTCCCAACGTCTCTCATCTCATCCGAAGAGGATTATTTTACATTCGTTAGACCAAATTACACTGTTGCAAAATTCTTCTCCCTTAGTCATATTCTTCCTAGCAAATCCAAATCTGTTCTTGCAATTTTCCCTGCTTACGAAAAGGCTCTTCCGCGTTATTTGTCCATTCTCTTTTATTATTCATTCTATTTTTTCATTCGCTAATTTTTTTAGGTCCATTTTCCACTAAGACACGTAATTGAGTAACACTTAACCGAGGGTTTTTACCAACTTGTTGAAGTACAAATCGTTTTTCGCGTTCATTCAAAGTTCCTTTGGTTTTCGTGAGATATTTTTTGTAGAACCTTCCTCTCTAAACTTCGTTACAATTTACTGCACAGTGGAGAGGCTTTTATTAACTATTCGACCTATTTCTCGCAAGGAATAGTCCTTAAGTGCTAAGTTGACAATTTCTTATTTCTCTTTTGAAGTGAGCTTCTTCTGCTTGGCCATTTCGATGCCGACTGTTACCTACTGGCGGAATTATTCCTACAGAGCGCATTGAGACCTAGAAAACCGTCAAGAGCCGAGTAACTCGACGCGGAAGAACTGCATATTACAGCTCACCTTGACTGTAGGAATAGGAAAGTTGTAACAAAAAAGTTTTGTTTTATTCAATATTAATATTAAGTTAAACATACATTCATGTAATCATTTTTAATAACATACTTTTGTTACTAATGCAATTGGTGCATAATTTCAACAAAGAGATAATTTAAAATTTTTATGGTGAGATATGATAATTTTTTGTTGCTAAATTTGAATATACGAATAAAAATTTTAGATACTGTATTCATTGCTCGTAGTAATTCCGCAAGTTACAACCTCCCAACAGTTATTAGTCCAACGTCAGACGTTATGTTGTGGAGAGCAGTGTCGTTGCGAATGCAGCTTCCTGTGTCAGCGTTGCTAATTCAGCACGAATTATAGTGTCTCATACGGGATACAGCGTTCATAACGTGCCAAAGGGTAACGTCTTTTCGACGTGTGAAGCGTTGAATAGCCTGCAATTGATGATTGACTGTAGGTTCTCTTAAATTGTGTGCGCACATGCGGAAGAGTAGCGTTCATATTCGAATGCGCAATAATAATAAGTAATTATAATAATTAATAAATATAATTAATAATAAAAATAATATCAATAATAAAAATATTACTATTAATATTAATAATAATAATAATATAATAATAATTATTATGACAAGTTTTGATATAACGATATTATTAAAAATTTAAAGAACTGAATGTATTTTCGTTTTGACTCCCAAACAGACTCCAAATCGCACTCTTGCTATTTACAGAGCTTACCCACACGTAATGATCACCGTACGCCCCTGCTTTTCAGACCCTTCTAGACTAATCCTTCGACATGTTCACAAACTAACGCACAAGTACTATAAGAACACTTCGTAGACCTGTCCACTACACCACCTCCCGTCTCTAACTGATAGCATAATCTCAACCACGTTATTAAATCCTGAACGTCCAATACAAACGGGGTAAGGTCGTAATCATAAGTATAATGACTACAGGCCAGAAAAACAGGTTTTCAAACAAGATAATTTAGGTAGATAAGCAAAAAAAGAAGCAAGTACACAAGGTATCAGAAATGTAAAATAATAATAAGATAAAAAATAATAAAATATTTGTTGGGGTAACTCAGTTACCCCCTCGGTAGCAGAAGAGTTAAGAAATTTAAAGAACGTTTTACTCAGACATCAGTTTTTTGTGGGGAGATTTGAAGATTTTCTGTATATTAGGTGAACAAAGGAGTTTGCCAATTGTCCATGTTATTTATGCGATTGAAACAGTAGGACAAGAGGCAAACATAAACAAACATCGGAAACAAAGGCAGTGGCCCAAAGAAGAAGCTTAACGCCAGGTAATAAGAACTAAATAAGGGATTGTCTAGTAGATCTTAAGAAAATTCTTTTGCCACATCTGCATATAAAACCTGGTTTTATAAAACAGTTTGTAAAATTTCCCGATATGGTGATTGTTTTAAATTTCTTAGCAACATTTTGCCTTCTCTGTTTGAAACCAAAATTAAAGAAGGAATCTTTGTCTCCTCATATACGAACTCTAATTAGCGACTGAAAATTTCAAGTTAATATAAGGTCTAAAGAGATAAACTGATTTGCATGCATTTAAAGAAGTTATGAACAATTTTCTAAAAAAAACACATCCTTATTATGTCATCATTATGAATAAAATACTGTTTGTGAACGGAAGTTGAGAACATTGGTGTGCAACACTAATCTCAAGCTACATTTTCTGTTTTCACATTTCCTGTCTACCTAGAGTCCTTCAGTGAGGAACAAGGTAAAAAACAAACAAGGAGAAAGGTTTTACCAGAATATTCAAGAAATGGAGAGAAGATATAAAAAACGATGGAATAGATCAATGATTACCGATTACAGCTGGAAGCTGTTTAGGGGTTCTATGGAAAACCATAAGAGAAAGTTCAAGAGACAAACATTAGATGCCAAACGAACAAGATTTTACTGCTGTACTGTGTGTAAAGTGAACGGAAATGTGATAATAAAAATTTCACACGTTCATTTGTAACTATTATACAGATCAGGATTACACAATTATTTGAAGAAAATATATGAATATTTCATTTTTGATCTTCAAAAAACTTGATGTGACGGAATGAAACAAAAGTGATTTCTGAAACCAGAGGTATGGGAATATTGAGAATCACCTTTCAAAGGTTAAACACCTCTAAACAAGTTTTAATTTGTATTCCTGTGTATCTAAATGTAGCACAGATTTTTTACGCTTTACAAGGTCTTGTCTTCCTGGCATTTTAATTAAAATGCTTTTCGTAGAAAAATATACGGGATCTTACAACGGTAATGGCATTTTACACCTTAATAAAGATACGCAACACTGTAAAGAACTAAGCCTTACATGCTCTTAAACTAAATTAGATTTTAATGGAAACCAAACGCTGACCGACATACTTCTCCCTTCTGAAGAAAACTGCAACATTGGAACTTAGGGGAAGCCCCCGGAATCACGGGAGGGTGCACGTGACCGAAGAATCGCAACACATGCATTTGTCTCACCACGCTAGTGGACAGAATGATTAGTGAACAAAATCTTCTCCCAAGCCACAATGCTCTTGCATCCTCGCCCCTCCACAACAGTGTGCAGTGCACGATAAAGTTTTTCTTTACCAAACTAGTGGTGCTAAAAAGCACGTCCTTCTTCGACCGTAATTTCACGCAAAATTACGCAAAAAGTTCTCAAATTGTTGAAAATTGGTACGTGGTCTTATTTTCAAATCTATTAGTAAGGAACAGATTTCATTGAGGGAAGAAGTCTCTATCTTCAATAGTTTAGGTGTGGGAAGACTCCGAAAAAAAATTTCAACTTTTGGTATTTTCAAAAAATTAGGTTTTCTACGAAGATGAGACCTGCTCTATTCTGAGAAACGTCCTTCACACTAACAAAATTGAATAAAATACGATGGAGACATTTTTTCAAAATTTGGAAAGTCCCAGGAGCTTCATGTTAAGTACACTTCTTAATTAAAATATCGGTTTCAAATTCAAATGGCCGTGACACCAGTAAGATCGATTGGGGAATATCAATTTTGGAGGAAATCGGCCGAAAAGGCGCTAATGTTGTGTACAGACGGACAGATAGTCGAACAGACGTTTTACCGACATTCGATTTTTAACTTTCAAGGGCTCACAAAACATGAATTCTGGCTACACCATGTGGTGGATGATTTGTTTTTCTAAGTTTAGCAATTAGATTTATCCTCTTTTTTGTTTTCAGGGCCTTGTAATAAGAACATATCAGTCACTAATTTGCTGTTTCATCGCGCAGTATAACAAAACTTTCTCTCCATATCAAGGAAGTAAAATGAACCGTATACTGCTGTGTACAAGCCGCACATTTAAACCGCGCGCGCCAGCAATTGCGAGCAGCCACCAAAAGGGCTCAGCCTTTACACGGAGTCTCGCTGTCCCTCGAAGCAAATCGTCTGGCTGGCTCCCATTGGAGAACCTTTATAACTTCAGCAAAGCGGAGCAATTAGCGAGTAAAGAGTAGCGTGTGAACTGTTGTACAGTACGAGCGTCTAGAAGTGAAGTTGTTATTCATACACGGTGACCCTGGCCATTGTTTTTAGTTCATCTCCTTTTGGTTACAGAACGTTAGCTTTGCAAGTACCTTGTGATATGTAAACGACCCGACTTTCTTCTTGTGGCTTCTCTCCTGGACATGGACATCGACCCATTGAGGCTTCGGACTTTTTCTACGGAAGTTTGGATGTCGCCAAACGCTCTCCCGAGCCAGGGCGCTGTTCTTCGCATTCACGGCCTCCGGGTCATATTTCCTACCCTCCAGTAGGGCCTCGCCACAGCGGGCTTACTGTATTTCATTATGGTGTGTTCAATAAATGTTCGTTTGCGGTTCCCTTACACGCGTTTGTCCTAATAGACAACATCTACACTATTATTCTTTCAAATCCCAATCAACACTATCTTTCTTAGTGTTCTACAAGAGCCCAGCTTCCACTAATATTTTCCTATATGGTTGCTAAGTTTTACTGACCTAAAGATATGGCTGCAATTTACTACTCCAATTCGTGAGGAGTGTCTCAAATAGCAGCCAACAATTTCAACTTAGAGAATTATGTATTTCAGATTCAACTAGAAAACATCCATTTGACTATCGTCAATGCAACCGAATTATTCGTATTTTAAGTTCAAACAACTTTATCTCATAGTAATCAAAATAGTAGAAAAGCCCTTACTTAATGTATAGCCAACCCCCTTATCAATTTAGGCTGCTTGAACGCGAGATTTATAAATAATCTTTCATATATTTCAAATATAGGGGGGAGTAAGACAATGTATGGGAAGAGAAAAATCGCGCGCTCTCCGAGACATCTTTATAAGGGTACTGCTCTAGCATTCGTCTGATGTAGATCAAGAGACTACGGAAAATTACTGATCAGAGCATTCTGTCGCTAGAATACTCCTCAAGTAATCGGCTTAATTCCACCTAGCTAATAACAAGTAATAAAGAGGTCATCTTCGTCAACATATTGGCAAATATGTTGACGAAGATGACCTCTTTTCTTCTCATAAGGACGTCAACAACACCACATCAGAATTCCCACAATACCTAACTAATATCAAAAATTCTGCCACGATTGCGAGACGAATACAAGGACGATCGGTTGTGAGTCACTGCCTTGACAGTAAGGGGTGTGAGCTATTGTAACGTCACCACATGGCGGCCAGGGCTTCGAACATCTTTAGAAAGTGTCGAAGATGGCGAGCAGAGGGGAGGACGTCCGGTCGGCTGGCACAAAGACTGTTAGTAGCTTTTGTTAACTGAAAAGGGAGCCATTAACACTCCGGGACGCAAGTCGGCCGGGCAAAGTGTCCTGACCCCCCGCCGGCGGTCAGGGGAGGCTGGCTGGCCATATGGTCCCAGAGCCACCCGCATGTGCAGAGAAGCTAGGGGTGGGGGGGACATGACCGCCAGAAGCTAGCTGGCCGGAAAGAGGAGTTCGTTGAGAGATCGCCTCGCGTGCGGACGCAACTGCGGCCCGTTGGCAGAAGTGCATTCCTTGGACACTGCGAGTGCGTAGCACCGGGTGTCAGGACACCGGCGCGGTAAAGCGTCTGGATGGAGGATGCACTAGCCGGGAGATGGGAGCAGTGTGCGTGGAGTCGCGGAGGTAGATTGCGAACGGAACCCCAGAGCTGTAAATACTGTATAATATTCTGTAAATAAATATTGTAACTAGAGCTCGTGTCTGTGTAGTCATTTCGCTACCACGACGCCACACTATACTCTGCGGTTCGAAACTAGAGAAATTGGAATGTAATTATTGTTGAATTGCGTAGACCCTGACGTAGCTGAATAAATTAGAAGAGGAGTGCCGGCGATGGATCTTGGCCGCTGTTACGAAGGGTTCATCGGAGTGTCCGGGAAGAGCAGTGCCGCCACTTGGCGACGGCGAGCGGGTGAGGACTGAGGACGGACGAGCGTGTCGAAGCGGCGCGCAGACGCGTGAGAGTGCGGCGCCGTTAGCGAGATGGATCGGGCGACGGCGCGAGGACGCGTCCCCGCGGGGACGGCGGCGGTGGCGGCGGCAGGCAGAGAGGGGGGTCAATTGCAGCGCGCCTAAATGGCTCACAAATCTCCTTCTCACGCGACGGACCCGCGCCGGCCCACGCACGCTACGCGGGGCGGGCGCAGGGCGGCCAGCGGGGTGGGGAAGGGGAGGGGTTAGCGAAGGCCGTCAGAAGTAGGGGCCGCGAAGAGGCGGAAATCGTGAACGAGGCGGAGAGGGGCATGGCGGGTGGCGTGGGTGAGGGAGAGGCGGGAGCGGCACGGTGGGGCAGGACAGGGAAAGGCCTGGGTGGAGTGATGGGGACAAAAGGGGCTTGATGGGTAAGGCGGGAAGTGGCGGGGCGGGGAGAGGAGAGGTGGTGGAAGGGCACGGACGGCGACGGTGTCGTGGCGGAGGCGCAGGATAGGGAGGATGCGAGAGGTTGGCAATGAGGAAAGCTGTGATGTGGTGGGGGCAGTAATGAGACAGTGGGGGAATGGGACGGCCAGAGGCGGGAATAGGGTGCGGCGGAAAGAGGAGTGGCGGGGAGGATGGGAAGGAGAGAAAAGAGTTGGGAGGGGCGGAAAGGGTTAGGGCAAAGAGGAGATGGAAGTTAATGCGAGGGCATATGAGGAGATGTGAGGGGATGTAGGGAATGTAAGGGGATGTGAGGGGTGGTGAGGGGCGGGAGGATAGGGAGGATAGAGAGGATAGAGAGGAGAGGAAGGAGTGGGACGAGGGAGATGAGAGATGAGAGGGACGAGAGGGATGTGAGGGAGGAGAGGGAGAGGAGGTAGGAGAAAGGAGTGAGGGAGGGGGTGGGCGGAGGGAAGGGGAGGTGGAGGGATATGAGGGATTTGAGGGGAAGGAGGGAGGGAGGGAGGGAGGGGAGGAGGGGAGGAGGGAGGGAGGGAGGGAGGGAGGGAGGGGAGGAGGGAGGGAGGGAGGGTGGAGGGAGGGAGGGGTGGAGGGGAGGAGGAGGGGATGGAGGGAGGGAGGGGAGGGAGGGGAGGGATTGAGGAGGGGAGGGAGGGGAGGGAGTGGAGAGAGGACAGAGGGTAGAGGGAGGGGAGGGAGGGGAGGGAGGGAGGAGGGGAGGGAGGGGAGAGAGGACAGAGGGTAGAGGGAGGGACGGAGAGGAGTATGGTGCGGAAAGAGGTGGAGGAGGGGCATAGGCAGAGGCGGGGACGAGCGAACAGGCGGTGGCGGGGCGGGAGCGGGGCCAGGAGGGGGCAGAGAGGGAGGCGACGGTGGAGCGCGGGGGCGGTAATGGGGCCGCGCGAGGAAGTCCGTGGGCGAGGCTGTGGGTGGGGCGCAGCGTGGGCCGAACGGGGAGCGCAAGGGCCGGGCGGGATGGAGTGGCGCTGCTGGCTTAGTGAAATGGCCGATCTCGGGGATTGATTAGGAGAATCACTTCGCTGCGGGCGACCGCCTCCACAGATCTCCGCGCTGGGACGCAGGGGACAAACACATTCACAAGTTCTGGGAAATATCGGAATTATATGATTTAATTTCAGAGGGCGGTAATTGGTAAAGCGAAGAACTTCTATTTACATTGTAAATGAGATATCATGACAAATTTAAACGAGCTACAGTCAACCTTCTGTGTTTTGTAGATTATGACAGAAGAAACGAAATCCAAATTTTAAGCGACAAGGACGCACCTTTTCCATGTTATGTGGGATGGTGACTTGTGGACGAGTGCATGAACGCCTTCTGTTTTCCTTAAATTTTAATATAGGCAATTCTGTTATCGTCGTTAACGAGCTTCATACACACAGGAGAATAATTCCAATTTTAGCTGCACCACACTTTCGGTTTTGTCGTATAAATGGTTCAAATCCGTCATCTTTCCTCGTCATATTACATGCACATGGGATGGGAGAGCATTCAGATAGAACTTGTGATAGCATGAGACAACCACGTCGCAATCTACAATGGGATACTTAAATGACTATAAATGTAAATTCAGTCATGTCTGATGTTTTGAAGTCACGGCATTCTACTCGCCAAACGTGATTTATAATGTACTAATTCTCTACGCCACTACGCCCGGGAACCGTAGTTAAAATGAGACAGAAGTTCGGTGTGGCGAAAAGATGCAAACAGATTGTTTTCTTAGTTTCTTCAAATATGTTTGATGACAGTTTGATGAACATTACTATCAATTTAAATACACATAAAACTCTCTAGTGATTACGTGATTGATGTAGCAAACATGTTTGTTCCGAGACATTTTCATCACACAGGAATTTTGTACTTGTTGAAACTTCAAAGTTTTTATAACAAAAATCTCTCTCGACTTTTTCAATGTTCCACTATTTTTTCTCAAGGGCTCAATCGCTTTCAATTTTCTTTTATTTTACTCTATCTCTCCGTCTCTGCAACTTTATTGTGGTTTTCTTTACCTCAAATCACTTCTACACAAGTTGGAGCTCTAGACGTGCTTCTCACTTCTTCAAAAGAAACGTCCGGAATGAAACGGCTTCTGAGGAGATTATTTGCCCATTAAATCTACCCACAGCTTATAGAATGGCCGACTACGTCTCCATTAATCGAACTACGCGATCGTCGAAAGCGATTAGAGGGGTTGAGGAAACGGCTCGCGAGGAAAATAGAACAATGAGAAACCCCTCGGGGGCTAAAAATAGAAGCACAAATCATTTCTGGTGACAATACCATTTAATGTGGGCGAGTGTATCTCGCCCTTCTCCCGTGGGGGAGAGCCATACGAGAACATAATATGCCTGCTTCTGAAAGATGATTTATTTTCTCTGTACCCTGGACATACAGCCTCGTGGACAGAAGAATTCACATTGTATTAATGACACAGAATGAGGGAATGCACCCATTAAACGATGTGATCGCATAAAAGTCAGAATGGATGTCATTAAAATGACAGTAGAATGTAAGAAATACGTTGGGAATATGTTGTATATATTGATTTAAATAAATTAGACATTTACGTTTTGTTCCTATAAAGTTTTTATTATCTTTTATTTCACTTCTTTCAACCAGTTGTAGAATAAAGTGTAATTTCCTAATATATTTTTGAATTATGCATTGGCATTTACACATAAGATGTAGTTATCGGTAAAATGGTATTAGCTGTTAAGAATTACCTTGAATTACACGTAAAAACAAAGCACCAATGAATACTTGTAAAATTAGGATACTAAAAAACGATTAAAATTAAACAGAATAAGATTCTCTGTTGTAGATTCTATTGCCGGGTACTGAGCGTTGTAAATCATTGGTAGGTAATCAATGAATTGTATTGTGCTAATTTAGAAAATAATTAACGTTTTGTCACTAGGAAATGATGAAAAGGAACAGCCAAATTGATAATAAACAGTACATTAAATAAAACTATTGCACAATGAATTGCATATATTACATTACGATACAGAATACGACGTCAGAAGAACCCCGCAAATGAATACAATTAATAAATCAAATGATTCACTGTAAAACAAGAAAGTGAGAAGCATTTGTCCATCTTCAAATGTATTTACGGAATATACTAAAGGATGAAGACCATAAATTACTGTATTTGAAGATGTAAAATAATTTGTAGTTTAGTAGGAGTGCTGACCGATGGATGAGTATAAATACGACACACGGGCTGAATATAATTTGTATCAATAAAAATACTGGGGTTCTGAATATCCTTCGTAGTTCTTTGTTCATGAGATAATGCAGTGTCTGTGCAGTGAGTGTTTCATACAACATACACAATAAATTTTCTTTACGCGGTTTTCTCTTCCCTGAGTTTTCTCAATCAATAGATAAAGAATGTTCTGTGACGAGGATGAAGAACCATCGGAGTACAAAACTGCCAGATATCCTTGCGTAATATACATTACATGTATAGGTATGTAAAACATTTTCCTTCCAGGGTGATGATTGAAGCCAATGATATGTCATACGTCATAACATGGAAATAGTGTGTACTAAACAATGCTATAATAAATATTAGAGCTATTTAAGGCTTTATTGTCGCTAAATTAATACTTCAGTAATCAATACACATAAAACCGAATTAAACAATTTATAATTGTCGAATTGTTTTAATTTTCTGTTGAAAATATCCATAGAATAATTTCACTTGCTCAATGGGCTGAGGACAAGTATCGTCACACAGAAATGACGTAAGCTGCAAAGGATATAGTCTTTTAACCATGTACTATGTGATCATTTTAATAATGAACAGGACGCGCGGGGATTTGGCCTCGGCAAACGAGGCCATTAATGCAGGGAAATCGAGACAGGGCGGTCAGTAGAATCTCCGAAGAGGGAAGCTGGCTTTTCGCTACCGGAAAGTTGAAATTGTCCTCACGTTATAGTGAACGTTGGAACTGCTCACTATTGGGTACGATGCGTTTTTTACATCTACACAAGTTTGGTTCACTGGGTGAAGGATGTTCTGTGGTATTGCAGACATCTGTTCCTGCATATGTGCCGTAATTCTTGCATTCGGGGGTTTCTCGCGTGTTTGCGATATTTCAGGAATCTCCTAAGAGGGAAATCGCTCGAAGTCAGATCAGGAGAGCGTGCATGCCGCCAACACGTGTGATAATTCAGAATCCATATTTCACCGAATTCGGTCAGCAGTAGGCAGAAATACTTTGACATTTTGAAATATGACATTTTTAATCTGATTCAATGCAATAAAACATTCAAAAATGGATTTCGAAAAATTTCGGACGAGTCAAATGTTTTCGTATGCTCCAAAACCACATAGTTGTAATAGAAATCGGGAAGGAAAGGAAGTTTAGAAAAAGGATACTGTTAAAAACGAATGGAAAATGTTCGTAGCATTTGACGGAACTCGATGCTCGTGTTACATCATGTGAAGAATCTTGTTACATAATTATCGTCTCTTACGGTTCCAGAAATGGACCTGGAGTATTTACATTCGAAAACTGTCGATTTAACAAATATTTCCTTTTGCGGCATTTTTATTCTGCAGAGTGAGACTAAACGAGAAAGCGCATTTTGAATATTTCGGACAACTTGAATGGACATCTAGAATAATAACTATTCTGTAGAAATGAACAATGCTTCGTTCTGTTCATATCGATATTCAATTGAGTTAGTAAAATATTTAAAAAATAAGAATATTAAAGCCACAAATTTGTTTCAAAATATAATGCACAGAAAACGAAATAAAAAGCAATTCCTAGTGTCTCGTGTAATCTTTTGTGGTTTAACACCAAACGCCACGGCTTTTGAATATGAATGGACCAAGTGAAGCGAAGAGAATGTGTTAAAATATCCCATTTTCCATCAGACTTCCATCAGGCGCCAACTTCCTGTGAGCGGTCGCCGCCTGCGCATTCTGCGCCCTTGCCCCCGCGCCGGCGGCGTCGCCCAGCGGCACGAAGGGCGAAGGGCGCAGGGCGAAGAGCGGCCGAGCGGAAGGCGCCGCGCGACGCATCGACGGCCCATCGCACTTCAAAGGGCTCTCCCAAGGCGACGGCCGCGCGCGGGGAGCGTCCGCGACAAGCGAACGGACACCGCGCGGCTCGGTGCGGCGAAAGGCGCCAGGGAACGAGTGGGCGGGGCCCGGAGAGGCGAGAGCGCTGCCCCGTGTGGGGTGGGCGATGAGAAGGCGGTGGAGGAGACAGGTGCATGATGAGAAGGCAGAAGAGAATCGAGGTGCATGATTAGAAGGGGGTGCATGATGTGAAGGCGGTGGTGTAGCATGGTGCATGTTGAGAAGGCGGTGGTTTAGCAAGGTGCATGTTGAGAAGGCGGTGCGGGCCGCGCGCGGGAAGCGTCCGCGACAAGCGACCGGACACCGCGCGGCGCGGCGGAAGACGCCAGGGAACGAGTGGGCGGGGCCCGGTGGGGCGAGGGCGGCGCCCCGTGTGGGGTGGGCGATGAGAAGGCGGTGGAGGAGACAGGTGCATGATGAGAAGGCGGTAGAGAATCGAGGTGCATGATTAGAAGGAGGTGCATGGTGTGAAGGCGGTGGTGTAGCAAGGTGCATGTTGAGAAGGCGGTGCCGGCCGCGAGCGGGGAGCGTCCGCGACAAGCGACCGGACACCGCGCGGCGCGGCGGAAGGCGCCAGGGAACGAGTGGGCGGGGCCCGGAGGGGCGAGAGCGCTGCCCCGTGTGGGGTGGGCGATGAGAAGGCGGTGGAGGAGACAGGTGCATGATGAGAAGGCGGTAGAGAATCGAGGTGCATGATTAGAAGGAGGTGCATGGTGTGAAGGCGGTGGTGTAGCAAGGTGCATGTTGAGAAGGCGGTGCCGGCCGCGAGCGGGGAGCGTCCGCGACAAGCAACCGGACACCGCGCGGCGCGGCGGAAGGCGCCAGGGAACGAGTGGGCGGGGCCCGGAGGGGCGAGGGCGGCGCCCCGTGTGGGGTGGGCGATGAGAAGGCGGTGGAGGAGACAGGTGCATGATGAGAAGGCGGTAGAGAATCGAGGTGCATGATTAGAAGGAGGTGCATGGTGTGAAGGCGGTGGTGTAGCAAGGTGCATGTTGAGAAGGCGGTGCCGGCCGCGAGCGGGGAGCGTCCGCGACAAGCAACCGGACACCGCGCGGCGCGGCG
>BLKR01003714.1:0-72635 GCA_011170035.1 Teleogryllus occipitalis | reverse complement strand
GAAGGCGGTGGCGTCACAAAGTGCATGTTTAGAAGGGGATAGTGTAGCAAGGTGCATGTTGAGAAGGCGGTGCGGGCCGCGCGCGGAAAGCATTCGCGACAAGCGACTCGACACCGCGCGACGCGGTGTGGCGGAAGGCGCCAGGGAACGAGTGGGCGGGGCCTGTTGTGACGAGTGCGGCGCCCCGTGTGTGGCGGGCGATGAGAAGGCGGTGGAGGAGACAGGTGCATGATGAGAGGCGGTTGAAAATCGAGGTGCATGATTAGAAGGAGGTGCATGATGTGAAGGCGGTGGTGCAGCTACAGCATGTTGAGAAGGTGGTGGAGGAGCATTGATGCATGATTAGAAGGCGGTGGCGTCACAAAGTGCATGTTTAGCGATAGTGTAGCAAGGTGCATGTTGAGAAGGCGGTGCGGGCCGCGCGCGGGAAGCGTCCGCGACAAGCGACTGGACACCGCGCGACGCGGCGCGGCGGAAGGCGCCAGGGAACGAGTGGGCGGGGCCTGTTGTGACGAGTGCGGCGCCCCGTGTGTGGCGGGCGATGAGAAGGCGGTGGAGGAGACAGGTGCATGATGAGAGGGCGGTTGAAAATCGAGGTGCATGATTAGAAGGAGGTGCATGATGTGAAGGCGGTGGTGTAGCAAGGTGCATGTTGAGAAGGTGGTGGAGGAGCATGATGCATGATTAGAAGGCGGTGGCGTCACAAAGTGCATGTTTAGAAGGGGATAGTGTAGCAAGGTGCATGTTGAGAAGGCGGTGCGGGCCGCGCGCGGAAAGCATTCGCGACAAGCGACTCGACACCGCGCGTCGCGGTGTGGCGGAAGGCGCCAGGGAACGAGTGGGCGGGGCCTGTTGTGGCGAGTGCGGCGCCCCGTGTGTGGCGGGCGATGAGAAGGCGGTGGAGGAGACAGGTGCATGATGAGAGGGCGGTTGAAAATAGAGGTGCATGATTAGAAGGAGGTGCATGATGTGAAGGCGGTGGTGTAGCAAGGTGCATGTTGAGAAGGTGGTGGAGGAGCATGATGCATGATTAGAAGGCGGTGGCGTCACAAAGTGCATGTTTAGAAGGGGATGGTGTAGCAAGGTGCATGTTGAGAAGGCGGTGCGGGCCGCGCGCGGAAAGCATTCGCGACAAGCGACTCGACACCGCGCGTCGCGGTGTGGCGGAAGGCGCCAGGGAACGAGTGGGCGGGGCCTGTTGTGGCGAGTGCGGCGCCCCGTGTGTGGCGGGCGATGAGAAGGCGGTGGAGGAGACAGGTGCATGATGAGAGGGCGGTTGAAAATAGAGGTGCATGATTAGAAGGAGGTGCATGATGTGAAGGCGGTGGTGTAGCAAGGTGCATGTTGAGAAGGTGGTGGAGGAGCATGATACATGATTAGAAGGCGGTGGCGTCGCAAAGTGCATGTTTAGAAGGGGATGGTGTAGCAAGGTGCATGTTGAGAAGGCGGTGCGGGCCGCGCGCGGGAAGCGTCCGCGACAAGCGACCCGACACCGCGCTGCGCGGCGCGGCGGAAGGCGCCAGGGAACGAGTGGGCGGAGCCTGTTGTGGCGAGTGCGGCGCCCCGTGTGTGGCGGGCGATGAGAAAACGGTGGAGGAGACAGGTGCATGATGAGAGGGCGGTAGAGAATCGAGGTGCATGATTAGAAGGAGGTGCATGGTGTTAAGGCGGTGGTGTAGCAAGGTGCATGTTGAGAAGGCGGTGGTGTCGCAAAGTGCATGTTTAGAAGGGGATGGTGTAGCAAGGTGCATGTTGAGAAGGCGGTGGAGGTGCATGGTGCATGATGAGAAGGCGGTGGTGAAGCGAGGTGCGTGATATGCAGGCGGTAGAGAAGCGAGGAGCAAGATGAGGAGGCGGAGTAGGACATAGATGCATGTTGAGGAGGCGATGGAGGTGAATGGTGCATGTATAAAAGGCGGTGGAGAAGCGAGGTGCAAGATGAGAAGGCAGAGTAGGATAGAGGTGCATGTTGAAAAGGCGGTGAAGGAGCATGGTGTATGACGAGAAGGCGGTGAACGAGCGTAGTGCATGATGGGAAATCGGTAGAAGAGCAAAATGCGCGATGAGAAGGCGGTAGAGGAGCGAGGTGAATGATGATTAGCGGTGAAGTGTCGTGGTGCATGATAAGAAGGCAGTGAAGGAGCAAAGTGCTTGATGATAAGGCGGCGGAGGAGCGAGGCGCAATATGGGGAAGGCGGTGGAGGGCTATGGTGCAGCAGGATGAGTAGAATCGTAGTGCAGGTAGACACGCGGGGGAAAAGACTTGTCGGCTGGGTGCGTCCTGTGATTTGGAGGTGGAGAATGGTGGGTAAGAGGCAATGACGGGGAGTGGAGCACGCCTAATTGGTGACGGTGCGTGCGGTGGGAACGGCGAACGGTCATTAGTTCCGTAGGTTTAGTGAATGTTTTTTAATCGCAGGAGGTGGCGGTAATCTTTCTCCGCCTTCACTACTCGTCGGTTTGCAGACATTTCCTTAATCAAGAATCTCCCACTAGTGGTGCACCACCCTAGCCGAGAGAAATTCTGTTTCCATCGGTTTTTCAACATGTGTAGTAGTATAGTATATGTAAGTGTGTGTAAGTAAAAGGTGAGAATAGAACAAGAAAGATGAAGGAAATATCGCGTGCGGTCCGTGGCAGACAGCTGTTGAACTTGACCCAGCTACGTAGGTAGTTTCGAAAATCCTGTCACTTTCGGGAATCGAATTCTAGGACCTCCCGGTCAGAAGCATTGCGTGGGGCAACGGAGAGTGAGGGTGGGGCGGGATGGAGTGCGAGTAGGGATGGGCGCAGCTGGGAAGACCGCTGGCAGTGGCGGGGTGTTGCGGGGAGGGAGGCGGGAGGGAGCGGGTGGCGCCTGGGACGGTGCAGATGGCATGCTGGTGGCGGGGGCAGGCGAGGCCACAGTGCCGAGGGAGGGTCGTCGGTTGATTGATTGATTGTTAGTGACTTCGGACGCGTCCACTACTATGGTCATGTGGTGCGTGTTCTTGGATGTGGCAGGGGCCTTCCTCTGCCGGTTCGCCAGATCCGGCGCCGACCTACCGTCGGCTAACGGGGTTTTCTCAACCAGGTATCTTCCAACAGCAGAGCACTGCTACAGCCGAGACAAATTGTAAGTCCCCGACTGGTCTTTCGGTATGGATGGCAGTGTACTGCATGTTAGAGTGTATGTGTGTGTGTGTACGGGGAGAGGATAGGACATGGAAGAGGAAGGAAAGATCGCGCGCAGATCCGTTGGTAGGGGACTGCTCCGGCATTCACCTGGTGTTGTTTGGAGTAATCACGGAAAACTACCGATCAGAGTGGCCGGCCGCTAGAATTCTCCTCCAGACAGCCATTGAATTCGCCTTAGCTGAAAAGTTATTGTCGAAAATCCTGCCACCGTCAGGACTCGAACCTTGGACCTCCCGGTCAGAGGCGCTGCAGTGACCTCACTGAGCCACCGCTCCCAGTGAGGGTCGCTGGTAGGAGCAGCGGGGGGGGGGTGAAGGGCGGAAGCGGTGGGGCGAAGGGCGCGACGAAGGGCGACCGCGAATGGAATGCGTGGGCGGCGTCCGGCGCATCGCCCGCGGGCGGGGGGCGGGGCGGGGGCGGGGCCTTCAAGAATGTGAATAATATCCGGCGCCCTCCTAGCGCGGGGCCCCTCACGAATTCCTGCCCCGGGCGGGAAAAATATGCTGGTTACGTGGACTTCCGGCCGCGGTCGGCCGCGCCCCCAATGCCCGTGTGCCCATTCGCGGAGCTTCAGATTGCCCCCGCCCTCCTCCACGCCCCCTCGTCTTGCCTTCCTCCTTGGCCCACGCCCTGAATTTTCCAGTTATTCGCACTCCCGCCTTTACGACTCTCGCCAGACACTTATCATCGGTAGCGTGAGGGAAAACGGAGACTTCCCTGATGACGCAAAGGTAATATCATGTTCTCCTACGACAGTCAGAAACTCATGATTTACAATGTTCTTTCTTTCTCTTTAATGCATCTTCTGAAATGGAAAATGTTTACTATAACTTCAGCAATTTTCTTGAATACGAGCCTATTCCAGTGGAGATATTCACGCTTTTGCCTGCTCTGTGCTCTCTCCATTTGATGGAAGGTTTGTTTTTCTGTAGAATATAGGTTAGTTTATTGTCCTCCTTTCAATATCCTCCTATTGCATGCTTTCACTATCGTAAACAAGATGTGCCTGGATGTGTAGCCCGAATTTGGTGTAACTACTGTATTTCTCTTTGACCAATAGAAGCGAGTTTCTGTTATAATCCGACCATTCAACATTTTTACAGTGGGCGAATTTATTTGGCTCTCACGGCCCTGCTTGGTTTGATTTTCTTCAAATTTGATGTGAATACTTCCTCGTCTTAAAACGACCTATAATAATTATTTTATCTTTTTTTGTGTTGCTAGACCTTCTGTTCACAAAACGCTCTCACAACCAAATGCATTTGTTTCGTTTTCATTCAAACTTAAGTATATTTCTGAAAGAACCTGAAAAAAAGACGTGTAAAGATACTAATTTTTTAAATACTTGAATAGCAGCGGTTTTAAGTGTTCCTTTTCATATAATGATCACGCGAAATTTATATTATACATATTTACTAGTTTAGAAATAGCGTGCTAAGACATCACTGTCCTTATTCGCTTCCTGAAAAGTTAAATTTTTGACGGATGGGTTTTGAGCCTCCGTCGGTTGTTTCTTTCGGGGTCTTCCTTGAATGTTTCATGTTGACGTATGACCTTCAACAGTTCACAGTAAATGACTTCGTCAGTTATCTCTTTTGCCTGTTATTTTTTAATTGCTTTTTCTACGAATCGTATGGACAGCGGAGCGGAGTAGAGAACAGATGTGAACTTTAAATGAAACTATTGATTGGCTAAGAATGCAAATCCACGTCACCGACGGCAAAGGTTTTCCAGTGGAAAGTTGCAAACATGAAATGGAGCTGATCGTTCTGGCCGGCGGGTCCGCACGCGACCGCTCGCTGCAGCCCTGGACCCGCACAGTCGCCAGGCCGCTCCCGCCCGTCCGCCCGCGTATGAGCTCCACGCGCTGCTCTCGCTGCAGCCCTGGACCCGCACAGTCGCCCGGCCGCTCCCGCCCGTCCGCCCGCGTATGAGCTCCACGCGCCGCTCGCTGCAGCCCTGGACCCGCACAGTCGCCCGGCCGCTCCCGCCCGTCCGCCCGCGTATGAGCTCCACGCGCCGCTCGCTGCAGCCCTGGACCCGCACAGTCGCCCGGCCGCTCCCGCCCGTCCGCCCGCGTATGAGCTCCACGCGCCGCTCGCTGCAGCCCTGACCTGCACAGTCGCCCGGCTGCTCCCGCCCGGCCCGCGTATGAGCCCCACGCGCCGCTCGCTGCAGCCCTGGACCCGCACAGTCGCCCGGCCGCTCCCGCCCGGTCCGCCCGCGTATGAGCTCCACGCGCCGCCTGCTGCAGCCCTGACCTGCACAGTCGCTCGGCCGCTCCCGCCCGTCCGCCCGCGTATGAGCGCCCACGCGCCGCTCGCTGCAGCCCTGGACCCGCACAAATGCCCGGCCGCTCCCGCCCGTCCGCCCGCGTATGAGCTCCACGCCGCTCGCTGCAGCCCTGACCCGCACAGTCGCCCGGCCGCTCCCGCCCGTCCGCCCGCGTACGAGCCCCACGCGCCGCCTGCTGCAGCCCTGGACTCCGCACAGTCGCCCGGCCGCTCCCGCCCGTCCGCCCGCGTATGACTCCACGCGCCGCTCGCTGCAGCTCCTGGCCTGCACAGTCGCCCGGCCGCTCCCGCCCGTCCGCCCGCGTATGAGCTCCACGCGCCGCTCGCTGCAGCCCTGGACCCGCACAGTCGCCCGGCCGCTCCCGCCCGTCCGCCCGCGTATGAGCTCCACGCGCCGCTCGCTGCAGCCCTGGACCCGCACAGTCGCCCGGCCGCTCCCGCCCGTCCGCCCGCGTATGAGCTCCACGCGCCGCTCGCTGCAGCCCTGGACCCGCACAGTCGCCCGGCCGCTCCCGCCCGTCCGCCCGCGTATGAGCTCCACGCGCCGCCCGCTGCAGCCCTGGACCCGCACAGCCGCCCGGCCGCTCCCGCCCGTCCGCCCGCGTATGAGCTCCACGCGCCGCTCGCTGCAGCCCTGGACCCGCACAGTCGCCCGGCCGCTCCACCGTCCGCCCGCGTATGAGCTCCACGCGCCGCTCGCTGCAGCCCTGGACCCGCACAGTCGCCCGGCCGCTCCCGCCCGTCGGCCCGCGTATGAGCTCCACGCGCCGCTCACTGCGGCCCTGGACCCGCACAGTCGCCCAGCGGCCGCTCCGCCCGTCCGCCCGCGTATGAGCTCCACGCGCCGCTCGCTGCAGCCCTGGACCCGCACAGTCGCCCCGGCCGCTCCCGCCCGTCCGCCCGCGTGAGCTCCACGCGCCGCTCGCTGCAGCCCTGGACCCGCACAGTCGCCCGGCCTCCCGCCCGTCCCGCCCGCGTATGAGCTCCACGCGCCGCTCGCTGCAGCCCTGGACGCACAGTCGCCCGGCCGCTCCCGCCCGTCCGCCCGCGTACCAAGGCTCCGCCGCTCGCTGCAGCCCTGGACCCGCACAGTCGCCCGGCCGCTCCCGCCCGTCCGCCCGCGTATGAGCTCCACGCGCCGCTCGCTGCAGCCCTGGACCCGCACAGTCGCCCGGCCGCTCCCGCCCGTCGGCCCGCGTATGAGCTCCACGCGCCGCTCACTGCAGCCCTGGACCCGCACAGTCGCCCGGCCGCTCCCGCCCGTCCGCCCGCGTATGGGCTCCACGCGCCGCTCGCTGCAGCCCTGGACCCGCACAGTCGCCCGGCCGCTCCCGCCCGTCCGCCCGCGTATGAGCTCCACGCGCCGCTCGCTGCAGCCCTGGACCCGCACAGTCGCCCGGCCGCTCCCGCCCGTCGGCCCGCGTATGAGCTCCACGCGCCGCTCACTGCAGCCCTGGACCCGCACAGTCGCCCGGCCGCTCCCGCCCGTCCGCCCGCGTATGAGCTCCACGCGCCGCTCGCTGCAGCCCTGGACCCGCACAGTCGCCCGGCCGCTCCGCCCGTCGGCCCCGCGTATGGGCTCCACGCGCCGCTCACTGCAGCCCTGGACCCACAGTCGCCGGCCGCTCCCGCCCGTCCGCCGCCCGCTCAGGCTCCACGCGCCGCTCGCTGCAGCCCTGGACCCGCACAGTCGGCCAGCCGCTCCGCCCGATCGCCGCGTATGAGCTCCACGCGCCGCTCGCTGCAGCCCTGGACCCGCACAGTCACCCGGCCGCTCCCGCCCGTCCGCCCGCGTATGAGCTCCACGCCGCTCGCTGCGGCCGGACCCGCACAGTCGCCGGCCGCTCCGCCCGTCCGCCCGCGTATGAGCTCCACGCGCCGCTCGCTGCAGCCCTGGCCCCGCACAGTCGCCCGGCCGCTCCCGCCCGTCCGCCCGCGTATGAGCTCCACGCGCCGCTCGCTGCAGCCCTGGACCCGCACAGTCGCCCGGCCGCTCCCGCCCGTCCGCCCGCGTATGAGCTCCACGCGCCGCTCGCTGCAGCCCTGGACCCGCACAGTCGCCCGGCCGCTCCCGCCCGTCGGCCCGCGTATGAGCTCCACGCGCCGCTCGCTGCAGCCCTGGACCCGCACAGTCGCCCGGCCGCTCCCGCCCGTCCGCCCGCGTATGAGCTCCACGCGCCGCTCACTGCAGCCCTGGACCCGCACAGTCGCCCGGCCGCTCCCGCCCGTCCGCCCGCGTATGAGCTCCACGCGCCGCTCGCTGCAGCCCTGGACCCGCACAGTCGCCCGGCCGCTCCCGCCCGTCGGCCCGCGTATGAGCTCCACGCGCCGCTCGCTGCAGCCCTGGACCCGCACAGTCGCCCGGCCGCTCCCGCCGTCCGCCCGCGTATGAGCTCCACGCGCCGCTCGCTCCGGCCTGGACCCGCAGTCGCCAGCCGCTCCGCTGCGTCCGCCCCGCGTATGAGCTCCACGCGCCGCTCGCTGCAGCCCTGGACCCGCACAGTCGCCCGGCCGCTCCAGCCCGTCCGCCCGCGTATGAGCTCCACGCCGCTCGCTGCAGCCCTGGACCTGATCGCCCGGCCGCTCCCGCCCGTCCGCCCGCGTATGAGCTCCACGCGCCGCTCGCTGCAGCCCTGGACCCGCACAGTCGCCCGGCCGCTCCCGCCCGTCCGCCCGCGTATGAGCTCCACGCGCCGCTCGCTGCAGCCCTGGACCCGCACAGTCGCCCGGCCGCTCCCGCCCGTCGGCCCGCGTATGAGCTCCACGCGCCGCTCACTGCAGCCCTGGACCCGCACAGTCGCCCGGCCGCTCCCGCCCGTCCGCCCGCGTATGAGCTCCACGCGCCGCTCGCTGCAGCCCTGGACCCGCACAGTCGCTCGGCCGCTCCCGCCCGTCCGCCCGCGTATGAGCTCCACGCGCCGCTCGCTGTCGCCTCGGGGGCGGCTGCCCGCCCGACACCTGCGCGCTCTCACGCCCGCCACCCATCGCCCATCGCCCAACGCCCCCGCCCCCAGCCCTCCACCTGCCGCCCACGCCGCCCGTTCCCGGAGCTCCACCTGCCCGCCCAGCGAGCGGGGAGAACAAGGCTTTGCAGCGCAGTCGCCGGTGACGCCCCACCAATGGCCACTCAGATATGGACGCACGCCAGACTACCACTCATAGAACAGAAAATAACAGAACCTCGCTTCTATCGGTCAAAGAGAAATACAGTAATTATACTCAATTCGGGATACACTGTTTTACGATAGTGAAAGCATGCAATGGGAGGTTTTTAAAAGGGGGACAATAAAGCAACCATTATTCTAAAAAAAACTCTCATGAAATGGAGGATACACAGAATAGGCAAAAGTGTGAATATCTTCACTAGAGTAGGTTCCAATGCAAGGAAATCGCTGAAGTCATAGTAAGCATTTCTATTTTAGAAGATACATTAAAGGAAAAGAAATAACAATGTAAATCATTAGTTTCTGTCGTAGGAGAATAAGGCATTACCTTTGACTCATCAAGGAAGTCTCCGTTTTCCCTGACGTTACCGATAATAAGTGTCTGGCGAGGGACATAAAGGCGAGAGAACGGAAGAATGACCAGGTGAATGTTGATAGGAAGCACCCCCTGGTCTACCGACTTTGATATAGTCAAAAAATACAACATTTAATAATTTAATAAATTAACTATCTGAATCTTCTATATTATAAATAACATCTAACAATACAACTGATATTGAAGTGTAATCCAATTAGGACCCCTGCGTGTGAGGCCTTGAAGGATTGAGATAGAATTATTTAGTGGGTGGACGCATAATGGAGAACACAGAGGAAATAGGGGTTGTTGTGGGGAATAATAGAGGTGTTATTGTTAGGACACGTGGTCTCTGTAGAAGAGTTTATGGATTCTTGGGTTCTTCCTAGAAGAACACATGACGCATTTTGGACAGATGAAATCTGCGGAAGAAATCGGAATGGTGGATGAATGAGTTCATTATAAGAATTCCGAGCTTTGTGTGTTGTGAACTGCGTATAAAATCTGGGTGTTTTGAATTCTACCCTGAAGAATTTGTTTTGGAATCTTTGGCGCAGTTTAGGTAGAGATGCTTCGAAACAAATTGTAGAGACGTATATAAAAGCTGGGCGGATGATAATTTTGAGTAAAATGACCGAAGTTGCTAGTTTTAGTGTGAATGCTCTGATGCGTAGGGATGCTTTTTATACTGTTTTGTGTTCTTTAATTTTTTCCTTTTAATGTAGTTGTTTCTTTCTGTTGTACCGTGCGAGAGTTGTCTTTATTCTGCTTTTAAACTTCATCTTGCATTCAAGCGTCAACATTACCATTAATTTACTACGCTCGTCGAGTGGGGACATGCGGTCCCAGATATGTACTGCGTTGGTACACTCCAGTGCTATTGGATACGTAAAATAAAATATTGATATAGTGGTGAGGCATTCCTGGCGTTGTATAAATAAACACTTTTATTAAGTTTGCGCAATGATGGTGCGTTAAATTTGGTAGCAAACATTTTCAATAAGAAAAAGCGCTATTCAAACTTTAAGACATAAATATGTAATATAATTATTACTTATAATATAATGTTGTATATGACTTGACTTAATATATTGTTGTTTTATGATGTACTTAATATTTGTGTTCTGTGAAGCCCGTTTATTATCATTATCGACATCAAACTTTATATACTACTCTCTTGAACGTGTGTCAACAGTAACGAGATACACAGAAACAAGTATGAGAGATCGTAATACAAATTGAATTGTATGCCCTTCATTAATCTTTTCTGATATTTTTTCCAGAAAAAGAACGATAATTCAAAAAGGTTTGAATCCCTGAACGGAACGAAGAAAGAATTTCGTGCGAGTGCTAGGCCGGGTCGCGTCCCCTCCTCTCACACGCAAGGGCTCCAATCGCGGTCGTTTCGCGTGAAAAATGCGATGTTCACAAAACATGATGGATTTTTACGATGTTCTGCCATTTGTTCCGTCATTGTTTCGACCGAATTACCTCCATCATTTACTCCCTTGGATTTATCATTTGTAATCTTTGTACGCCTGGATACTTCGCGCCCTCGCAAAACCTGGGAACCCCTCAACGGACAAATATCCCCCAAGCAGAGATGTAAATCAAAGAAGATATTACTGACACATTCGTTTCAAATGTGTTCTTTGTTTCTCTATTGACCACGCTTTGCATTAATATTGTATCGTACTACACTAACTTCTATATTGTTCCAAGTCTATTCTAGTAATGTACAATACTGACTTCAAGTTCTACAAAATGAAAAGTAAGAGTTGCCCATGGTGGAAACAAAGTCATTTATGTAATTAATTGACACCTCTTCTAATTAAAGGGTTGTAATTAAAAGTATTGTGTTGGAAAAAGCACAGGTTTTGCCAGTACCAAAACGTACAAGTTTCTGGTATTTTTATTTAATAATAAATTAGATGGAAGCATCAATTGAAAAGCTGATTCAGTGAATGTTTTGACTGAGTAAGTATCAAAAAATTGTTTTTATTTATATATTTTAACACAATTACTATATATGTCATAATATATCTCAAAATGCTGTTTCAAATAAGATAAAGTAAATTTGAAAATAATAGTAATAAACAATATGAAGAAAACTAAATGAACAAAAATGTCAGTATTGGATAATACACTGACGACGAATACAATAGCAGTACTGGTCTTTTCTGAATAATTACGATTTCACAAGTATTGGGTAGGCTACTTCATTTCATGCTAAGACTGTCTAAAAGGAACCGCAGGTGTTCAACGTACACTTCGGGAGTGTTATTTCAGTTGTATGATCTCAGTTCTCATTTATCGCAAGTTAGCAATCTCTGTGCCCAGTACCTGAGGCGCCATTGCATTCGTAGGAAAGAAAATTATTATTCGTAATGATTATTTAAAGAACATGCAGTATCATTATACTGTGGAATCATTTGGCGGCAAACACTCTGTACCATAGTTATCGATTCGAATCATGCATAAGTGGATCGTTTTATATTTCGATAGCACTATGGAAGATAAACGCAAAATAACATATTATATCACATATAATTTAACTGTTGTTCTTTATTTTATAATTACTCTGCAATGTCATATGACAGTTATCTGCACTTGGTGGCTGATATTGATTAAAAGGGTATGGCACTAGACCAAGAGCTAAATCTTCGACTCGTTTATTCTCAATAGATTTGACTTTTTTACTATCATTGGTGAATTTTGCATGAAGCGCGATGGGAAACGAGCCTGAGACTCGCGATTAAAAACGAAAACAAACGCATCGAATGCATTCAATTCAAATCAGCATATATGACATTTCATCATTAGCTTTGCACGTACCATTTCAGGCATCCCACATCGCGCCGCCCTTCTCAACCTTGCCCTTCAATGTCACCCAACCACTCATCGCCCCCTCACTCCCTCACCCTCCCACGTCACGCCGCCCCTTCTCGTTCCTCTCACCTTCAACCCACCCCTCCCCTCCCACCTGTACACCACCTTTCCATGCCGCCCTTCCACTCCTCGCCCGCTCCCTCCCCCTTCTCCCTTTCTCTTGTCGCAAGTCCGCCCTCGCGCCGGCGATATGAAATGTTCAACCGGCGATGGCGAGATACGCCACGCGCTCTCTTGAATAATGCAGTAGCCACCCCGCGATTCCCACTGCCCCTCCCACGCCCTACCCTCCGCCTCCACCCTTCCTCCTCATCTCACCTCTCCCACACCGGGAGGGATGGCTCAGAGCGTCAACTGATGCCCCTGCAGTCCCTCTGACCGGGAGGTTCTAGGTTTGAGTCCCGACGGTGGCAGGATTTTCGACACTAGCTTGTCAGCTAGGTCGAATTCAGTCGCTGTCAGGACGAGAATTCTAGTGGCCGACTGCTCTGATTGGTAGTTTTCCGTGGTTTCTCCGATCAATGCCGGAGTAGTACACTAACAACCTTCTTTCCTTCCTCTTCCTTGTGCTATCCTCACTACTTACACTAACATGCGCTACACTACCACACATGCCGGGAGACCTGTCGGGAGCTTAGAGCTTGTCCCGGCTATGGCGGTGCCCCGCTGATGGGAGATACTTGGTTGAGGGAAAAAACCCACTAGACAGCGGTAGGTCGGCGCCAGATCTCGCCATCCGGGGGGGGGGGAAGTTCACTTCCACCTCTCGAGAAAAAATATGCATTACACTTACGGGACTAGATACTTACTTGACGTAAGCTGTTGACGCGACCAGAATCCCAACCAACCACCCCTCCCACGCCATCCGGCAGCCATCCCACCCACCACCTCTGGGTTAGCCATCCTCTCCGATTTATCCCCTTCTCTACCAAACGCATCCCTTCAAAGTTTACACTCCCTTACGCTCCACACCATCCATTCTATACTACCCCTAATTCTTCACCCCACCCCTACCACGATATCCGTCCTCTGCTCACTGCACAACCCCTTCAATACCTCCCTTCTACATCACCTCATCCCTGCCATGTTACCACTTCCCTACGCACCACATCTACTACCTCACCTCACCTCTAGCACATTACCACTACCCCACGTAACACACCATCTTTACTACATCATCTAACCCCTATTGCGTTACCTCACCCATACCACACTACCCCACCACAACGATGACTCATATTCCGCAATCCCCCATCCATTATTATGCGACTCCATCCCATTCTACCCTTTACATATCACCCCACCATCTCCGTCCCAACCCCTTCCGGCCTAAGCTGTCTCATCTTACTAACGCTGTATTACACCTCCATTTCCATCCAATACTCTCCTTTTGAAGCAGGCCCGTCCTTCCACCACGTTTCGCTCCTCAAACGTTGTGTAGCGTCGCGTGGTCCGGCGCCGCCGCGCCGTGCCGCTTCGGGGAAACCCGCTCTAAGCCGGATGTGGATGGGGGTGTAGGGCGGCGGCGCCACGCCGCGCCGGTTGGAAAAGCCCCGTAGGAATCCCGGCTGGAATTTCCTTGAAAAGGACGCGCGCGGAGGCGAATTTAAGAGATGTCGGTTGCAGCCCTGGAAAGGCTGGCCAGCGAGCCGTATGACGCCCGCTGCTTGTAGGGTGGGGGCGAGCCGTCGGATATTTAAGGCCGCGCCGACAGGCGCCTCGCGGGATACGCAGGGTGTCGAAAGACGAGTGGTATCTCCAGTGCTATCTTTGCACGTGATCTTCAGGTCGAAGATCGGTTTGGCGACAAGCCATGTAACTGGTGTAGTTACGGGACTCTATGTCCGACAGCTTCGCACCTCGCGTTGCTTTTTGCTGCTTACGAAGTAGTGGTTCTGGGCGAGGCCTAGGGACGGTCGCGGGGTTTCGCGGCTAAGAGAACTGAAAGGTTGCCAAGGAGTTAGCTTTTTGTTCTATAATCTGCATAAATTAATTGTAAATATACTGTAAATATATTGTAAATATCTATCAGAACAGTCGTCTGTGTTTTTCATCCTAGTACGTCACACTTGCTACACACAGCAACACTTCTGCCAGGTCGCCACACCCCTTAATCGTGGTCTTGCTGCTGCTGTACTTAGTCCCCCTCCAGCGCTGCACTACCCATCTCAAGTCGTTCTGCCCCCCGAACTCCGCTCCTCATCATCTACCACATATTTCCCTTCAACGCCGCTCTGTACCTCCTCGGCCTCCCACGCTCCCGCACTGGTTGCCACTTTCCCCGACCCTCTTCGGAGCATTTCGTCCATGTCCTTCCCATTTCGCCCAACCCCTCCTCTCGACCCCTCCCCTCCATCTTGCACGCACGCCGCCCCTTCTCGCCCTCTCTCCCCTACACCACATTTTCATGTCACCCGCCCCTTCTCTCTGTAGCCCACACACCTCTCACGACGCTCCGCCAACTTCGCCCTTCCACGTCGCCCAACCCCCTCCTCGCCCTCTCATGCCCCTGCCCTGTCCACGTCCCCCGCCCCTCCTCGCCTCCTTTCGTCCACTTTGTCCAACCACTCCTCGCTCCTTACTACTCCACCCCTCCCCTTGGCACGCCGCCCCTTCTCGCTCTTCTCACCTTCGTCCTTTAAATTCCTCCCCCCTCGCCCCATCTTGTCTCCACCCCTCCCACATCCCTTCTCACCTAAGTTGGTTTCGTTGGTCGGTTGGTTAGTGATTCCGGGCACGTCAACAGCTTTGGTCATTAGTTCCGTAAGTATAGTGCATGTTTCCCCCTCAGAAAATGGCGGTGATCTTCACCCGCTGTTGGCGAGATCCGGCGCCGACCTACCATCGGCTAGCGGAGTTTCCCCTAGCCAGGACACTCTCACCAGCGGGGCACCGCCCCAGCCGGGACCAGTTCGAAGCTCCCGACCGGTCTCCCGGGATGTGTGGTAGTGTAGTGCTTGTTAGTGTACGTGTGTGAGTGTGAAGGGAGAGGATAAGACAAGGAAGAGGAAGGAAAGATCGCGCGCGGCCCGTGGCCCGTTTGGTAGGGTACTGCTCCGGCCTCCGCCTTGAGTTGATCGGGTAAACCACGGAAAACTACCAATCAAAGCAGCCGGCCTCTAAAATTCTCGTCCCGATCAGAGGCATCAGTTGATGCACTGAGCTATCGTTCCCGGATCACACCTTGGTCCTTTCAGGCCACCCAGCCTCTCCTCGCCCGCTCGCGCCTCTGCCCTGATACGTCGCACAATTCTTCCTCGCCTCCTCACGCCCCCTCGCCTTCCACGTCACCACGCCCCTTCTCGCTCCCACGCCCTCTCTCGCCCCTTCTCGTCACTGCCCTTGCACATCGCCCCACTCCTCTTCTCCACCTTTCTTCTCCGCCCTTCCATTCACAGTGCTGAATTTTGGTCTCTTCTTTTCAGCTTCCTTCCAGAGCTTTAATTCCTCCTCGACCGAATGAAAGGTGGTGAGGGGTCGCTGTATTCTCCCGATAAGCGAGGCGCAGATCTGGGTACGGTAACATTTTTTTCCCGACTTGAAAGAAATACTTGGGGGCGCGTCGACAGCGTGGCGAGATTGCATCTCCAGTCAGCACCATTTGTCCCGGGCCCTTGTTCAACGTCGTATATGTATATGAATATCCTTTTAAGAATGACTGATGTCTGCGAAGAATTGTAATTACGACAGAAGGATATTAATGTGGAGTGTCTTCCGTGTGTGATTTACTGCTTCTGACGCCCGGTGATAAAATGCGGCACCGCGAATCCGCGCTTTCCCTCTCGAGTCTTCACTTTTTCAACTCCTCGTCGCTCCTCGGGGTCTGTGTCCACGCCCCGCCATCTCATGCAATTTCGCCTTCTGTGCTCTCTTAGCGGCGCCGATGGTGTAGCGGTTAGCGTACCGGACAGCTATACCCAAGTTTGTGGGTTCAAACCCGATCGAAGCCGTGGATTTTTAAGGGCGAAAAAATCCTTCGTACGCCTTCCTTCGGAGGGGAAGTAAAGCCGGCTGTCCCATGTAGTAGATTTACTGCATGTAAAAGATCCTCAAGCCTAAATTATGCCTCTGAGCTAAATTCAAATCGCCTGTTTCATCGCCCAAGTAATACCTTCTTTCTCCCCTAGTAGGTGAAAGGAGCGTAACGAAATTGGCGTGGTCAGATGGAAGAGCAGGCCTCATGGCCCGAGTCTCGCCACGTAAAATAAGGCAAATTCAATTCAATTCAGTACGTCCCTTCCGGGCGAGGTGGGATGTCACTGCAATGCCACTGACCGGGAGGTCCTAGGTTTCCACTTCCGACGGGGGGCGATTTTTCGACACTAACCAGATAGATAGGTCGAGTTCTGTTGCTGTCTGGAGGAGAATCTTAGCGGCCGGCTGCTCTGATCGGGAAGTTGCCGTGATTTCTCAGATCAATACCAGGTGAATGCAGGAGTAATACCCTAAGAAACCGGACCGCGCGCAATCTTTCCTTCCTCTTTCTTATCCTATCCTACCCCTTACACAGTTTCGCTTACATGCACTATGCTACCCCACATGCCAGGCGACTGGTCTGGAGCTCAACACCACCTCCCGAGTAACGAGATCAAGATCACCACCACCTCCCCCCCCCCAACAAAAACATACACTACATTTACGGGACTAATGACCTTAGTAGTTTATGCGCCCGTAATCAGTAGTAATCAATCAATCAATGTGACGTCCGTGGGTTTTGTAAATTCTAGACATGTTCTGAAATAAATCACAGAGTTTATGTAAATGAATTTGAGGCGTTGTTGTGTCGTATGTATTTATTTTAGTTAGATTATTTTTGCTAAAATAAATATATACGACAAAAGAACGCCTCAAATTCATGATGCAAATGTCGTTAACGCCGAACGATTTCCTACCAAATCACAGAGTTACGTAGCTCTCTTGCTGCTCAAAGGTATATTTAGAGTTTTGGGATTCTGAAACATAATTATGCAAGTTTGTGTTATTATTTTTATTGTTGGTGTTTAATATATCATGAAGTTTTAGTAAGTGACTTTCTCGGAATTATCCTGTATTATTTTGATGTCTGGCTCGGCTGTTTCTGCACGTTGAAACAGTTAAATCCCAGAAGCAGATCCCGTCGGTTCGCCTTCCTGAAAATAAACCTAATACTCTAAATGCTTCTGAAAATAGGTTCACCTTTTAGAGGTAAGTGAATAGTTAAGATGCTGCATTCCACTCTCTGAACCATTTCGAACTTAAGATGCACATTAAGGAATTGGTGACCCACGTTGCAGAAATGCCATAGTAAAATGAAGTTTAGGTTTTACCACATTGTTAAAAACGATCATATAGTAATGAAAATCAACCTTTTATATTTTAATCACACGTTTAAGTATTGAGAAATAACTCACCCTCCTTTGGAATAATGGAACAGAAATTCAATGATCCCCGTCTTTAATACTGAGAAAGTAATTTTCTCATCGAAAACGAACACTATTTCAAACTAAAATGCTTAAATGAAAAAATGTGAAATTCTCTTCCTACATCAAAATATCCACTCCAATCACTGAACAACACCTCCTCTCAACTCACATTTTTTTTAAAATTACATTTGTTTTAGTTAATTCCTGTTATAAGATTTTAGTGTGTCTCCTAACTTGCAGAAAAAATATAGATTCACATTTGTCTTACATCACAGAATTAAATAGTGAAACTGAAAGCTAAATAAATTTCATTTTTGCACTTCCCACTATTACATCTCCTCCTCTCTACACACAAATGTTAATAAAAATGACCGTCTTATCCAATTAATAAGAAACCATCGACATATAACAGGTAACTTAATACAAATAGATAAATAAATAATACACACCATTCAATGTATGAAACATTTAAACGCATAAATTAGAAATTCGCACACGAATATATTATATAGAGGTGAAGTTGTTTAGAACCATATGTGTCAGAGAAACCATTAATACAAGTAGAGAAATTGCTCCCAAATTTGATATGAATATTTTTGAGAGATCAATTAACGTAATGGAGTTGCGATTGAAAATGTAACAGCAAAGCCTGCATTTTACATAGACAAGTTACAAGACAATACAAAGTTGCTTTGGAGTGTTTGACGCCTGACTACGGTAGCTTAACCATTGTTAAAATCAAACATTAAAAATAAATGCCGGAACTGTTGGAAAACGACAATTTGATATTAATAAATTATAATATTTCTTCAATAAAAACTGTAAATTCGATTATATAACTTGCTTTAAACCAAACAAGCCAGCAAAGTACTGTTATTGGTTTTGGATGTGAAGTATCTTTATTGAAAACCCTGGGAACGCCATGTACGGCCGCTATCTAATAGATGAATAGAGAGGATTTTGATAAATAAATGTTTGAGCAATGTCAGGTCTGTTAAGCGAGTGAGTTATATAGAAAACAGCACATTATATTGCAGAAAAACACACGTTCCTCTATAGACTTCATTACCATTTTGCATAACTAAAACAAGTTGGAGGATTTTTTCTAAATTTAACAACAGGATTTATCCACTTTTTCGTTACCAGAGCCCAGCTATAAGAGTTTTTCTGTCAATAATTCGCCATTTTCCGCCGCACGATTACATAACGTTCTCTTCTTACGAAGAATTCGTAAGGCGAGAACGTAAAAAGTTACTGGCTAAGATAACTCAGGGCATCAACTGATATCTCTGCAGTTGCTCTGACCTGACGGACCTAAAGTTCGAGTCCCAACTGTGGCAGGATTTTCGACCCTAGACACAGACATTCGACACAGCTCGGTCGAATTCATCCGCGTTCTGGAGGGTAATTCTAGCTGCCGGCTGCTCTAATTGGTAATTTTCCATGGTTCCTCAGATCAATATCAGGTAAATGCTGGAGCACTTCCTGATAAACGGGCCACGGACTATGCGCGCTCTTTTTGCCCTATCTTCGCCCCTCACGTACACACACACCTCGTACGTACACCACTTTACCAGTAGAGATCTTAGGGTTTGAGAGAGACGGTAATGACCAGTAGAGAGCTTATAGTTTGTTCCACTGGAGCGGTTCTCCGCTAGTGGAAGAAATCTTTGTGAGGAAAATCTCGCAAGACGACATATATATTATATTTCGAAAGTTATATTTCTTCAGTCGTAACTTCTTTTAGTTTCTCAGACCTCTCTTCTGGTTGGAACGAAGCGAGTTACCGTTGTCAGTTGTCTTCTCTTACGGAATATTATGGTAGAAAAGTCTAAATAAACAAGCTGAATGCTTTGCAAAGTCGTGAAGACAATTTGGATTCATATATCCATAGAAATGTGAATTTATTTAAATGTATGCATGTTATGTATTTACATTAGCATTAATAACTTCTAAGTGGTTTAGAATTTTTAACTACTGAACAGTATAACTGAAGCCTTGAAGTTAAATTGTTATTATTTTTTATTAAGAACGACCATAATTTCTCAAAGAACACGCTATTAAGGAAAGTTGGTGAAATAGTAACTGTGGCAGTCTAACGATTGATGTGTTACATTGTAATCTCCACTGTGTCGGGGCACAGAAATGACCAAAATCTGGCAGTCTATGTAAAATTAAACTGAGAAGATCACATTTTGTGTAACTTCATCATATAGGTATAAGTATTTATAACTTTTAATAAACACTTAGAAATATTAGAATCTTTACTCACACACTATACCGCGTTTATATTGATGCAATTCACGCATGAACTTTCCATTGGGATAAGTATAAAGTTACGAATTTTCAATTTTGAAACAATGATTTATAAAGTGCAAATTGTTATCTCGGGGTCAAATAGCTTCAAATACCTTTTTAAAATTTCATTTTATAAGTGCTGTTAAATTTCGGAAAGCCATTATAAACAAGAGAGAAATGTCTAACACCTCATCCACACCAAAAAGGTCCAACGAATCCAATACTATTAATTATTATAATGTAGGCCTACCTATAATCACGACTATACGTCTGTGTAAACGACACTAAAATGTTCCAAGAGTTATTATAAGGGTACACAATTTTTTATCGCTTTTATTCAAGTGTTATGTTCCTCGTAAAGGACTTTTCGTGCCAAATTAGCCGCTCCATATTCCATTCCGTTCCTCCGCAACTGGAACAATTTGCGTAACAGCATTAGCCAAAAGTGAGACGCGCGCAATTTTGAGCGCACGGCCAAGTGTGCGGGAGTTGGCGGCCGTGGCAGAGGGGCCTTTATGCGAGATTTAGGGCGGGCGGCGGGGCCGGCGCGGCGGAGGCGGTCACCCAGCCCATGAATTTGTATGTCGCCGCACGCACCGCCCACCGCGGGGACCCTGCGGCACGCCGCCGCTCGCGACGCCGCCGCCGCCGCCTCCCCTCGTTGGTGAGCCCCCACCGCCGCTCGCATCTGCTCCTTCTCCGCCAATCCAGAAGCCACGCTCGCTTTCGCTGCCTCTACCTTCCTCGATTTTGGCATTGCTACCCCATCTTTTGCCGGATCTGGCTTTGTTACTCTGTCTTCGCTGCCCTTGCCTTCGTCATCTTCGCCTTCATTGCCTCTACCTACCTGTCTTTTGCCGGTTCTGGATTTATCACACCATCTTCGCATTCCATGATTCCGCCATCCTCATCTTCATTGCGTCTTCCTTTCCAGTATTCACCATTCCTACCCCAATATTGCCAGATCTGGCTTTGTTCTCTGTCTTCGCCGTCATAATTTTCATTGCTTCTACCTCCCTCGCTCTTAGCATTGCTACCCCATCTTTTGCTGGCTCTGGCTTTCTTACTCTGTCTTCGCCGCCCTTGCCTTCGTCATCTTCACCTTCATTGCCTCTACCTACCTGTCTTTTGCCCGTTCTGGATTTATCACACCATCTTCGCCTTCCATGATTCCGCCATCCTCATCTTCATTACGTCTTCCTTTCCAGTATTCACTATTCCTGCCCCGTATTTTGCCTGCTCTGGCTTTGTTCTCTGCCTTCGCCGTTATTATCTTCATAGCGTCTACCTCCCCCGTTTTTAGTATTGCTACCCTATCTTTTGCCGGCTCTGGCTTTATCACTCCGCCTTCCACATCCCCATCTTCATTGTCTCTACCTCCCCGCCTTTGCCATTGCTACCCCGTATTTTTCCGCCAATGTCTTCGCCACCCATGCCTTTTCCATCCTCATCTTCATTGATTCTACCTTCTCCGTTTTTGCCATTGCTACCTCATCTTTTGCGAACTCTGGCTTTATCACTCGCAATCTCATTTTCATTGTCTTGACCGACCCGCTTTCGTCGTTGCTACCCGTCTTTTGCTGACTCTGGCTTTATCACTCCGCCTTCGCCATCCCCATACTCATTGCTTATACCCGACGTTTTTCGGCTCTGGCTTTATCACTCCGCTTTCGCTTTCCCCATACTCATTGTCTCTACCCATCTTTTGCCGGCTCTGGATTTATCTCTCCGCTTTCGCCATTCCCTTACTCATTGTCTTCACCTTCCTCGCTTTTAGCATTGCAACCCCGTCTTTTGCCGGATCTGGCTTTATCACTCTTCCTTTACCATCCTCACCTTCATTGCCTTCACCTTTCCCGCTTGTACCATTACGCTGCATCGTTTCTTTGCATTCGACACTCCCGCATTCACCACTCCACCATCGTCACCCTCACTTTTGCCATCCATTTCGTCTTCGTCACTCTAGCCTTCGTTGTCTACATTTTCCCCGTCTCTACCTTCGCCCTCGTTCGATTCCCAATGTTGGCAGGATTATCGGCTCTAGGTACATAGGTGGGTGCTCTGGTCGGTAGTTCTCCTTTGTTCCTCCGCTCAACATCTGGCGAATGCCAGAGCGGTACCCTAATAAATGGGTTACTGACCACGCGCGGTTTTATCTTTCTTATCCTCACCCCCTACTTACACTTACACTTTCGCTTACACTTACATGTCCTACACTACCACAAAGCTCCGGGAGAATGGTCGGGAGCGTAAAGCTTATCGCGGTTGGGGCGGTGCCTTGCTGGTAGGAGATACTTGGTTGGGGAAAACTCCGCTGGACTAAAGTTCGGTCGGCGCAAGATCTCATCGTCATGCGGAGAAAGATCACCGCCACCTTCTGAGGGAAAAATATGCACTACACTTACGGGACTTAGTAGTTGACCCGCTCGGAACCACTAATGAATGAATGAATCAATCAAGTGATCTCTCCACTACCGCCTGCCGTCTTCGATGTTACTCCTATCTCCTCAACCCGCTACTCTACCACTTTAGCTCTCAACTCTCACTTTCACGTCCCTGCTATCTCCTTCATCGCTGTCAGCGAGAAATGTCCCTCTCCACTCACACTCCCCTCGCCTGTCTCACCTAACTGGTCAACCCGTCCATTTTCCATCCTATTTTTCCCTTCCTCGTGCTCCCCTCACACCCTTCTTGCCTCTTCTGTTTTCCCCTTCTCCATCCACTTGCACTACTTCTGCTCCTCGGCAGTGTTCTCACATTCCTCTGAAAGGTTTCGTGTTCCAACCATCTTCCTCCGGACCATCCCTCCGGGGGAAAATCCTCCTTTTCCTTCCTTCTTCGTTCTCCCCTCACTCCCTTTTATCTCGCCTCTTCTGCTCCTCTTCACCATCCACATCTTCACCGCTTCTTCCCTGCTACAGATTCCTCATTTTGTTCTCGGGGGTTTCGTTTCCCAACCACCTCATTCCGGACCCTCCCTCGGTGGAAAAATCCTCCTTTTCCTTCCTTCCTTGTGCTCCTCTCGCACCCTTTTATCTCGCCTTTTCTGCGTTCCCTTCGCCATCCACTTTCAGCGCTTCTTCTCTTCGACAGGGAGAGCCCACTTTCCTCTTTTCCTCTCCAAGATTTCATTTCCCATCTACCTCCCTTCGGACTCTCCTTCCATTGAAAATCCCTTTTTTTCGTCCTTCCTTCCTTCTTTCCATCCTTCCTCGTGTTACTCTCACATTCTTTTATCTCGCCCCTTCTTCAATCCCCTTCGCCATCCACATCTTCACCGCTTCTTCCCTGCTGCAGATTCCCCACTTTATTCTAGAACGTTTCGTTTCCCAATCACTTCCCTCCATACCATCACCTCTGCTTTCGTCTCGAATACCGTCCACCGCTCCAACGCATCCCTTGGCGCGCCCCCTCCTTTGTTTTGAGTGCTCTCAACTTCCTCTCTGCCTCATCCGCTCCTTTTCCCGCTTCCGCCACTGTCGCCCCCGACGGCCTCCCCGCCATCACGTGGCCGCCCCACCCCGCCCCCTTGCGGCTGAGCCGGGGATTTGTTTAGTCCGGCGGCGGCTGCGGCGGGGCGCCCGAGCCCATCTACCTGAGCTGGCCGCTGCCGCAGCAAACGACCGCCCCTCCGACTCCGCCTGGTCCATCCCGCGATTTCCGGCCCGTCGACCCCCTCGGGCGCCCTCCCCCTGCGCCGGCCTCTCCCTCGCGTGTCGCTGCGGCCCTCCACGTGATGGAGTTGGCTCCTGCCTCTTCACCATGATCGTTTGGTTTCCTAACATTCCGCCAATTTCACTGTTTGTATTTCGGTGTGATCTGAATGATCTACAAGGCCTTTTTTCACAGAGTAATACCTATGCTATAAAGTTTTCTTCTTTGATCTATTTATGTATTCAACGTAGGTCTCGTATTCGGAGAGAAGAGAACGTTATGTAATACAGTGAAAAGAACGGAGAATTTTTGGCAGAAAAAAATTTATTGCCAGGCTCTGTCAACGAAAAAGTTGATCAATCCCATTGCTAAATTAAAGAAAAACACGTACTGCAGACAGAATCCCCATTTTGTTGGTCCTTGATGCCGAAAAACCCATTGAAATCATAACGTCCGTCCGTCCGTCTGTCCACCCGTCCATTCGCCCGTCTGTCCGTCAGTCCATCCATCTGTGAACACTACTAGCGCCTAAACCGTGCGTAGAATATTTTCCAAACTGAAGAAACCCCTATCTATCTGGCTCTAGTTGAAGCTTTGAAATTTTGAAAAACATTCTTCAAAATTTACTTTAATTGAAGCCCTTCGGACATTTTCAAAGTTTTCTTAAAAATGGCTCCCAATTTTTTCTTTTAATTTCTTGTAAGAATAGAGTAAAATACACTCATAAAAGTGGCATAGGTCTGATTTTAGCGGTTAACTCTGAATTTTCGAAAATTGCAAAAGTTTGAATTTTTTCAGCCGTTTCCTACAGCTATAAAATTGAAGATAGAGATGTATCCTTCAAATAAAATTTGTGGTCCAGAATTAGTTCTTTTATTAAGGTCTTGTAGACCTTCTTGAAAATTTTAGTATATTTTGTGCAATAGTGCGTGCAATATTTGCAATTTTCAAAAGCTACAAAAACAAGATTTTTTCAAAAAGTGTCCACATTTTTTCCTTAAAATATTGGTAGTGGTAGTGCCAAACTAACTCTATACGATGACATAAACTCCAAATTGCGCTATTCTTTTGTTTTTTTTTCAAAAATTATAAACATGTTAATTTTTTACTTGTCTGTCACGTTGGTAATATTTACATTAGACGCGATTTGTTCTCATTATTAGATTTATAAGTGCATGTGCTTTAAATAATGTTAAATAAAGTTTCTCGAAAACTCAAGAGTTTTCTGAAAATAAAATGAGCTCAAAAGGCCGCTTTTTCAGAAACGCTCTCTCGCCATTTTCCCAAAAATATCTTCAAATTTGTGCAATGAATAGTGCTAACTCCACTGTTTATTACGACGTAAAGTTCATTCTGATGTATTCTATTTTTTTTCAAAAATTACATAAATAATTTTTTTAAGTATCTCTCACATCGTTTATATGCACATTTTTATCGATTTGTATACATTATCAAATTTGTGAGTCGAAGTGATTCAAATGACATTAAGTGAAGTGCTTCGAAAACTCAATAGATTCCTATAAAATGATCTTTAAATTTCCAATTTACAGTAATGCTTAATCACTATTTTCTTAAGAGCAGCTTTTTTTGAATTCAAAATTTCTATTGAGGACGAGGTTATACTCTTCTTTAATATTCTTGAATTATTATTTCTGTTCTACTATTAGGAAAACGAAAAGTTGAGAAAATGTCCAAACATTTATTTTGGGTGACGATAGATGGCAGCAGACAAGTGTTTGGGGCACGACCGTAAAACCAGTCCACACCAAGGAATTTATAAAACATTACTACTAGAAAGTCATTTTGTAACCCCTCTAGTTGAATTTATCGTTACAACCTTTCAACTATTGCTCTTTTCTCTGGTTTTCTGTACTTTTGCCATTCTTCAGTTAATAATTGACGTTTTTATTTTCGCTTCTGTAATTTTGCCAAAGAACGATTAATTTCAGTTCTGATTTTTTCTTAACGTTAACTTGCAATTCTTACCAGCTTTGCTATATTTATTTTGCATGTTTCAAATTTCCTTTCTTACCTGGCCGTTTCATTTTTATTTCATTTCAGGTAAATGTCAACCTAAATATTCCTCTCACAGCCAAACCGTATCCACCACAAATAATTTAAAATGTTCATTTTGTGTTTTATTTCTTCCTCGCGGCGTTTTTTCGTTGACTAACAATATTACCAGCTTTTCGAGCATATTTTATCAGTGGATAAACAGGTAGGTATGTAGTTTTTCATAATTTGAATTTTGGTTCCTATTCTTCCTTTTGTATTCAAAAAGCTCAAATAATGTTTGGTATACCTCATTCGTTAATATTTTGTTTTATCTTTTTATCTTGACTTTTATTACAAGTAGGTGGTTTTCTCATACGTACAAGATATTAATTTGCTGGGAAATTGATTTTCGAAAATTGTGGTATATCTTCAAACTTTATTTGTATTATTTTGGCGTTTGACATTTTTGTGTTAGACATACCGTTACAATTTAATAGCCGTTAACATACCTAAAAATATTATGAGTGTTATTACTGACGAGACCAAAAGTTAAAAATCGTGGCGAAGCGTAGCGGATCCGCGATTTCAATTTGGAAGTGGCAGTAATAACTCTGTTACATTTTGTGATATGGTCAGCATTTTATCGATCACAATAATATCTCACGAATTATGCGAACATATACGACAATACTGTAAAAATGTTTCAATTTTCATAAAAATTTGTAAACAAGGTTTTATGATCATTCCGATTTCAATGTTAACATTGCAAAAATACTAAATTGCGTGTTCAAAGAAACGGCTGATTTATGATCTTTGTGTTTTGTAACAGCTGCTCGCTCAACGGACACGTTTCCAATGATGCAGAGCGCCACTGTGACACCTCGGACCTTTTCTAAGAGTGGGATTAGACAGGCTGGGAACCAGTCTTCCCAACTTCTTACTTAAAATTCCCTAAATAAAAACTTATTTCCGACTTTTGGCCAGTTTTTCGGGATCTTGCTCCAATGAGCAGCCGTTGAATTTGACCTAGCCATGCAGCTATGATCGCAACTCCTGCTACCCAGAGCACTACAAGATCATTGTGTATGTTATAGTCCACTGTCCCAAGTGAAGAAGGTTCCTGCGGAGGCACCGGCACGTCCGCGTCCAGAGGACGACCGGCGCGGCGGCGTCTGTTTTTGCCTCGTCCTCTGCCGCCTCCTGAGCATTGGATGCGGCGCGGGCGAGGCCGCCTCGAGCGCCCGGCGCAGCCCACGAAAATTCCTAATATCCCCCGAGGCGCCCCGCCCTCGTCCGGCTCCCGGACGCGCCCCTGCTCCGCCCCTACCCGCACTCGCCACCCACCTAGGCTCCGCCACCAAGGCATCCCGACCCCGCCCCTGGACTGCTCCGCTCCGCCCCAGCCCCTGGCCCGCTCAGCCCCCGTCCCTTCTCCGTCCCTACCCGCACTCGCCACCCACCCCCGCCCCCACCAAGGCTGCGCCAACAAGGCACCCAATCCCCGCCCCTCTTCTGCTTCACTCCGTCCCAGCCCCTGCCCCGCTCCGCCCCCGTCCCTTCTCCGCCCCGCCCCCACCCCGACACGCCTCTCCCGACCACTCCTCCGCCTCCGCCACCTGCTCCGCTCCGTCCAGCCCCACTGCCCACCACGTCCCCGCCTCCGCCCCAAGCTCCACCCACCCCCGCCCCGTCCCTGTGGTGCCACCGCCACCGAACCAAGCCCCGCTCTTAACCCAATCCCCACCCCACACATGATGTTCCACCATCCCCGCATCCGTCCCTTATCTACCTCATCCCCCAGTCCCCTCCCCTGCCACCGCCACCGCTCCGCCTCACCCCGCTGCCGACCTCGTCCCCATCCCCGCCACTCTAACACCATCTACCCCTGCCCCATCCCCAGGCACCACAGCCAACGACTCAAGACCCACCCCCATGATGCCCCGCCCCCGAGGAGCCGCCACCCCCGCCCCCGGCCGCGCCGCAGTGCGGCCGCGGAGACCACGCGGTGCTGCATCGCGACCCTCCCTGGGCTGCGGGCGGCTGGCGGAGGCGCTGTTGACTGCTGATTCAATTCCGCTCAAAATATTGGTAAGTCTCACTCTGCGTTAGTTGTATTATAGACATAACAAACTACAGGTTCTGCAACAGAACATAATTTCACGCATTGTTTTTCAATTTGCAATTTTGAAAAATTCAAAATTCTCATTCCAAGTTGAGACTTTGCGCCATTCTTTCAAGTGTTTCTTGTTCTATTCTTGGAAAATTTGTGAAGAAAAATTTGGAGCGGTTTTGAGAAAATGTTTTTTTATAAATAGCGTCGAATTGAAGCTCAAATTGCATGAAATATTCAATTTTTTAAAAATGTTCGAATTATTTTTGATATATAATTTTTAAAAAAGATTTTGTTTAAAACAAAAATCTTTCTTGAATATTTTAGCTTTGAAATGTCAACTTTTTACAAGTTTGGAAAATACAGTGAGTTTTCCGAAAATAAATTTATCTCCAATTTTTGACCGTTCTTTGAAACTTAAAGGAAAAACTTATAGTGGTTTTTGAGAAACAAATGTATACAAATGGTCAGTAGATGGTTTAAGTATATAATTAAATTTTAAATTCGAACTTTTTTAAGAAATTTTAAATTGAAACTTTCTATCGACAAAATAAATAATCTTCGTTTGAAATTTTACCATGCTTTAATTTAAGGATCGCCTTGGCATTGGCCATGTCTACAATGAATGAGCAAGAAATTAGTATTTCCGAGCGCATCAACTCTCCGGTCGAGCAACACGACGACTGGTGTGTTTCTCCCTTCAGTTATCTCCCCAAGGGAGCACCGTAGCAGCCCACAAGTTCTAAGCTCTCCACTGGCCTCCAGGTTATGATGTAGTATAAAGTAAGTGTATGTGTTTGTGTGTTTGTGTGTGTGTGTGTGTGTGGGTTAGAAGTAAGAATGGGACAAGAATGAAGATAAAAATTAAATTTTCTATATATATTTAAATTCTTTTTCATTTTCCAACTTTATTCAACTCTTTTTTTTACGTTTCACGTTTGCATTTGAAAGCTACCACTTCTTGTTTTGTTAGCAGGTCCCTTTCCTTCATTCCGACTTTTCAATATGGATCTGTTTGATCACGTGTGCGATATGATGAATCGACTTCCTCCTTCCAGCGCTCGGCTCCCTTTCCCGCCCCAATTCGTGCGTGCGAGTGGGCGCGTGTGTGCTTTGGAACTTCAAAATATTGGCTCAGGCCGATGAGAGAGTTTCCATGGAGGGCGGCTGCGATATTTGCAGGCCCATTAGTGGACTCGGAGATTTAATGACGCCCGCGCGCTGCTCGACAGGGCGTCCGCACCACACTGGCAGCCGGCGACTTTAACTCAGCAGTTGGAATAATTTCTGTCCCGGCAGCGTATAAGTGACTCTGACAGTTCAGTGAATTGAATTGATGCCTTATTTTACGTGGCGAGACTCGGGCCATGAGGCCTGCTTTTCCGTCTGACCACGCAAATTTCGCTACACTCCCTTCACCAACTAGGGGAGAAAAAAGGTACTTAGGCGACGAAATTACTTAGGCGACGAAACAGGCAATTTCAATTTAGCTCAGAGGCTTCTTTTAGGCTTAAGGATCTTTTATGTGCAGTAAATCTACTAACATGGGACAGCCGGCTTTACTTTCCCTCCGAAGGAAGGCATATGAAGGATTTTTCCCCTTAAAATCCACGGCTTCGATCGTGTACCCGCGAACTTGGGTATAACAGTCCGATACGCTAACCGTTACACCATGACCACAGTGCGCTGTTACCACACATTACTATGAACATGGTACCACCGACATCACAGATAAATGAAATATCAAAACATCAACACTTACTAACAGGCAATGACACGTCTTAATATCATGTTATTAACCTTCGCACCACAGTACGTGGCGTGAGAATTGTCAGAGTAGCTTACACGATCCCGGTATTGTAGGACCGTCAGCAGACGGTTATGATAGTTCAGAACGTCTGGGAAGTCTCTATGCACTGAAAGTCAATGTTCGCAGCACGAGCTCCAGCTTGTAACAAAAGGAAACGTAAATTACGTACTCTCCACAATCAACGAGTTAGAAATTTCTAGCTCTAGCTTGTTGACCACAATCATAACAGACGCTGAAAGCGTTGTCCCCTTCACTTGTTTTCGAGCGATCTGGTTGCTAACAACATAAATGCAATTTGTAGTAGGAGGCCCTGACTCAAATCGGTGCGGAGAATCTTTCTTGACGCACTGTACTGTGCTTCTGGTTTGCGAAGCGCAGCAAATTACGTCAGAACCGACGGACAATTAAGGCAGACGTGAAAGGCCTGCTGGGGTGCGTGGAGAGAAGGGGGAGATGGGAAGGGCATTGGATGGGGCGCTCCAAGAGACGCCTCGAACCTCGTTCATTCTTACCAAGAATCCTCGCAATGCATTTGTTTGGCTCAGGCGGTAGACACTTTCAGATAATGAAAATACTCGATCTACTAGAGAGATGAGATTCCTTGTTTTCTCCTAGTACGAGTATTTATTAATGAATAATACTACGCCACTTAATTCGACAGTAGTTGTAAAAGTAAACTATGAACTAGCTAAAACTTGGTGATCACGCTGCACCACATATAACGTGCTCTCGTGTCGTTCTTTAATAAATATTGTAATATTTATGCGCCACGGGTATTACAAGGGTTCTAATAATTGAACGGCGGAAAATGCGCGAGGGTCGTCGGCCCGAGAACCTTTTGTCGCCCGAGATGATTAGAACCAGTTAATGCACGTAGTACACACATGATTTTATTTTTTACCCAATTTTGATTCAGATTTACTTATTTACTAATTAACTAGATAATAACATGACTCGGTTTGTCTTTTCATATTTCCCTCCCAATATTGATTGATTTTTTGGTGTTTCCGGGCGCATCAACTGTTTTGTTCATTAGTCTCGTTAGTGTAGTGCATGTTTTTTCGTGGGAGATGGCAGTGATCATCCCCCGCTGGATGGCGAGATCCGGCGCCGACCTAGCGTCGGCTAGTGGGGTTTCACCCTAACCAGGACTCTTCCACCAGCGGGGCACCGCCCCAGCCGGGACAAGTTCTAAGTTCCCGACCGGTCTCCCGGAATATATGGTAATGAAGTGCATATTAGTGTGTGTGAGCGTTGAGGATATGACAAGTTAGAGGAAGAAAAGATCGCGCGCGGTCCGTGGCCTGTTTGGTAGGGAATTCGCCTAATGTTGATCGGAGAAACCACGGAAAACTACCGACCAGAGTAGCCGGCCGCTGGAATTTTCGTCCAGACAGTGACTGAATTCGACCTAGGTGAAAAGCTAGTGTCGATAATCCTACCGCTGTAAGGTCTCGAACCTAGGACCTCCCGGTCAGGGGTACTGCAGTGACATCAGCTACCGCTCCCGGTCCCATTATTCTATTTCATAATTCTCTCTATTAGAACATGTAGCATCACCATTCAACTGAAATTGCAGCATTACATAATTTACTTTTATACACAAAGAGGAGATTATAGGTCATTCTTTACAACTCAAGTACGAATACGTAATTTTTCTCACCTCGTCTTAAAAAAATGAAGAACCTTCAAAACTCTATTTTAAAATCTATCGGGACGGAATTGTCATCTTGGTGTGCTGTTTGGGTCCCTTTATCTCAATGAAAGGGGCTTGTTCTTTAGAGGGGGAGTGAAAGCTCACAGGAGGGAGAATAGGCGAGGGTAATGAAGAGAGAGATTCCCGGCAATTTATCACAAGTCTGGGAGGCGACGCAGGGACACTCGCAGGGGGCGGATGAGAAGCGGCCTCGGTACCACGTCAGTGTTACTATGGAGGACACTAGCATTGTTTTGATTGACAGATTATTTAATGATTTCGGGGGCGTGAACTGCGAAGGTCTCGTAAGTAGTGCATCTTTTTTATCGTGAAAAGTAGAGGTGATTTTCTCCCCACCCCTGGTTGGCGAGATTCGGGGCCTGTTTGCTCCGTTTGGTCCGTGGTCCGTTTGTTAGGGTGTAGCTCCGGCATTCGCTTAGTGTTGTCCTGAGAAATCACAGAAAACCACCGATCAGAGCAACCGAATGCAGGAATTCTCCTGCACACAGCGGCTAAATTCGTCTTAGGTAAGTACCTAGTGTCGAAAATCCTACCTCCACGGAAATTCAAATCCTTGGACCTCCTAGTCAGTGCGCTGCAGTGACATCAGTTGATTCCCTGAGTCATCTATGTCGGTCATTCCTTCAAAATGAGTCACATGTTTTAGAGCAGTGCGGCTCAAGTGGCTTCCTTCTTGGCCCAGCGCTGATCTGTGGGTCACCGATGTGGCCAATTGCTTGCTGAATCAACCCAAGGGGGGAGCAGGGAAGAAGGTGTTGAGATGCGATCAGCCTTCTTTTTGGCCACCATCTTTGAAACAATATTATATCCTGCTTACTAATCTTTTGTTCAATGGAATTTGAAGAAGTTTGTTGGGACCCTTATACAAATTTAAAAAAGGAAAATTTGGATAGAATAGAGAGTATAGCACATAAACTTACTTTCCGTGTCAATATGAAGTAGAATGGGAGTCTTTACAAATTAGGAGGAGTAAGGCAAATCTCTATGCCCTGTATAATGCTTATGCTGGTTATCGAGTTTGAAAAGATACCTACAGACGCCCACGTACTTCTATAGAGTGGATAATAAGCACAAAATTCAGTTCAGGTCACAGAGAACAGAAATTTGAAAATTTCCCTTTACAAATAGAGCAATAATAGACTGGAATAAGTTACCTGCGATAGCCTTGAAACTCTTTCCTCTGGGTCAGAGTTGTCGAACTTGCTGCTTGCGGGCCGCAAACCTCCCGCGGTACCATTTATGGTCGTCAATGGTGTAACGGTTAGCGTATCGGACTGTTATACCCAAGTTCGCGGGTTGAAACACGATCGAAGTCGTGGATTTTTAGGGGTAAAAAAATCCTTCGTAGGCCTTCCTTCGGAGGGGAAGTAAAGCCGGCTGTCCCATGTTAGTAGATTTACTGCATGTAAAAGATCCTCAAGCCTAAATGAAGCCTGTGAGATAAATTCAAATTGCCTGTTTCGTCGCCCAAGTTATACCTTCTTTCTCCCCTAGGTAGTGAAACAAGCGTAGCGAAATTTGCGTGGTCCGACGCAAGAGTAGGCCTCATGGCCTGAGTCTCGCCACGTAAAATAAGGCATCAATTCAATTCAATTCAATTTATTGTGACCCGCGATAGGTTATTAGTCAAAAGTCCTATGGATCTATGTCGAATGAGAATATTATGTGTTCAATGCTAGCGCTTTGTTGGAGTCAACATTACCTTAATGTAAAAATTGGTTTTGGTTTAGATGTAAGAATTTTCATCTAGTAAATTCAGAAATTCAAAATCATCTCAATGGGTTATGCATGGTATAGCCTAATATCACACATGGTTCCCCCCCCCCATTTCAGAGTTGCCCGGCAGACTGCCGAGATCACTATACGGAGTCACGTGTGGATCGCCGGAATAATGAAAAGATGACCCGCAACCTCATTAAAGGTTTCAATTGTGGCCCTTGAAGCCTTGCAAGTTGCACACTCATGACTCAAATATTTAAAGGTCTATAATGAGCTGAGTCATAATGATATTTTAACTTTATTAAGTAGTGAGTGAGCCTTAATAAACAGTTATTATTATTATTATTATTATTATTATTATTATTATTATTATTATTATTATTATTATTATTATTATTATTATTATTATTATTATTATTTTCTTAATATTATATTATTATAATATTATTATTATGTTATGTTATAGATTATATTACTATGTTGTTATTACAAGTCAAATAATTTAAAGTTAATCGCATTAACATTTTCAATTGTAGTGTTTTTCCACCAGCTTGCATTAACCTATCTCCAGAAATAATAAACAACTATCTCTTAATGTCTCTGTAGAACTTAATCCTGATGTATATGCAAAATTTTGCTCAAATAACTTTAACACGAGTTTCACGATTTCTATAATATAGATAAGAAGGAGAAATAACCATTGTGTCAAATAGGATTCTCAAAAAGTGTGAAAGGTTATGAAAGGAATTATCTCTAATTGACAGCTGCTGTTATTTTTTAAACTAAAAAAAGTGTATTATTTCGTAAACAAAATTAAATGAACAATATTTCAAGTTGCTTTTCCATCTTTGCCAGGAGACCGAAAAAGAGAAAATAAATGTTTTACTAAACTTTCGAATTTTGAACGCCCCCAAGCTTCTTGAATTCAATTTATGACATGGTTCAGGCGCCTACTCCCTCCCCCAACCACTGGGGCCTATTCTTTTCATCTTCCCCCGTGAGCTTGTGAAGGGCCAACAAAATAAATAAAAACGAAATTCCCACGACGCTCGCGGCGTCTGCGACGGGGCTCTTAACACGACTTGTGTACTCGAGGGAGCGAGGGCTAGACAAACACGTGAGAAACTGCCGAAGTCAAATACGGCGCTGATCAAGTTGCCCCTCCCCGCCCCGTCCCTCCCCGCCCCACTCCGCCCTCCGCCCCGAATCACCCCTCCCAGCCACGTCCCGTCACGCCTCGCCCCTGCTCAACCCACCACGCCCTATATCTCCCCGTACCCAACGAACCACCCCACCCCGCCCAGAACCACCCCTCCCCGCCCCGCACCGACCCACCCTACCCGGCCCCTCCTTTCCGCACACCGCCACGCCCTATCCCTCCCCGCTCCGCACCGAACCACCCCATTCCCGCCACACCCACTTCTCCTCCTCACACCCACCCCTCCCAACCCCTCCCCTCCTCACCCTCTCCACTTCTCCCCAATTCCCTCCAAACCCCTCCTCACCCCTCCCCATCCCTCCATACCCCTCCCCACCCCCTCCCCACCACTCCCCAGCCCCTCCCCACCCCCTCCCACCCCTCCCTCTTCCCCTCCCCCACCTCTCCCCACCCCCCTCCACAACCCTCCCCAACCCTCCCCACCCCCACCCTACCCCTCCTCACCCTCCCACTCCTCCACCCCCCTCTCCTCCCCTCCCCAGTCCTCCCCACCCCTCCCCACCCTCCCCAATCTCCCCACCCCCAACTCCCCAGTCCTCAGGCTCTCCCCACCCTCCCCCCACCCCCTCCCCCACCCCTCCCTTCCCCTCCCCCACCTCTCCCCACCCCTCCTCAACCCCCACCCCACCCTACCCCTCCTCACCCTCCCACTTCCACCCTCTCCACCTCCCCCCTCCCCAGTCCTTCCCACCCCTCCCCACCCTCCCCAGCCCTCCCCACCCCCACCTCCCCAGTCCTCCCCAGCCTCCCCACCCTCCCACCCTCCACCCCTCCCCAACCCCTCCCCAACCCCACTCCCACTTCTTTTACCTTCCCTCTCCCTCTCCCCACCCCTCCCCACCCCTCCCCACCCCTCCCCACCCCTCTCCACCCCTCCCTTCCACGATCCTTCCCGCCCTGCGCTGCCCGCCCCGCCTCCCATCTGCTCCACCACGCTCTGCCACCGACGCCTCCGCCCCGCGACCCGCAAACGCAATTCCGAGCCCTCGCGACCCCACTGCTCCGCCTCGGGGCGCGGCGCGGGGAACACAAGGCGAGGGGAAGAGGCGCGCGAGAAAGTGAAGCAGATCACTTCAAAGGTCAGGGTTGTTACTTCATTTAAGGGCCTCATACTCCAGCCAATTGCATGTCGCGAGAGCTTCTCCAACTGTTGTATGCATACAGCTAGGAGAAAGCTGCAGGGGGAACTTTATCGCTGAGACTTAAACCAGGTATACTATACAGAGAATTCCCAGACTATTATGGCTAAAAATTTTACACAAAAAATTGGTTAACTATGTTTAATGGGTTGAAATGTTCTTTTTCATCGTTTTAGAAATTATTTACTACTTAAATAAAAGTATTTTCACTCAATTTACTTTTTCTAGGTTAATTACAATAATAATAATAATAATAATAATAATAATAATAATAATAATAATTTTATTTCAATACGACAAAAGACATGTATGACAAGTCAAGTGTGTGTGTGTGTGTGTGTGTATATATATATATATATATATATATATATATATATATATATATATATATTGTAACCGTCTCCTCTCGAGCCTCACCGATTACAAAAGTAGATCTGTCATTTGCCTACTTCGCGACGTGTGATTACACCGTCACGCATCCCTGGGAATATCTCAGTTTACGGATAAACTTCCCTATTGGTAGTGGGTTCGTCTTTGTTAAACTACTGATCAATTAACAAACCAACACAATTTTTCAGTTTTAAATGACAAATAACATATATTCTAGAGCGCCAAAATGTAACAAATTTTACATTTTCCGTTTACATCAATGTAATTACATGTATTCTATTGAATGAAAATCACAGATCCTCCTATGTTCTCACTTTTTGTAAAATCATGGTAGCTAATTCCCTACCTAAACTGCAGTTTTTCACTAGAATAATAATAATTCAGATCCCTGTTTACAAGAAGACAAGCAATGGATACATTTTTACACTTCACAAAGAATATCACACATGAGACACACAAATCATAGTACAAATATTCATCCTGTAAAAGAAAAATACATACACACAATACTCGAAATTCACTACTACCTTTTAAATCACTAATTACGTTACACTCAATAGTCACATTTGACCTTCGGCTTCTACATAGCCTTTCAACACAAAATTTTGTTTCATAACGTCTCTTAAATGATTTGAATCATTAAAATATGACTCTAAATAAATAATTCTGTACAAAACAACTTCTATCATAAACATAAAGAATTACTTTAATCTGATTCTTGTTACGACTGTCGAAAAAAAATAAAACCACTGGCAAGCAAGACCAATGTTCTAAGAAACTTGCCCGATCAACGTCTGTTTTTGAGGGAAGCTCACATTACAACGTTTTGGCTAGTATAATGATACTCCTATCTCAGAAGTTTTTTTCCAGACTGAAATTAAGTGAGTGTTCTTTCTGCTTTTATATAACTCACGACCGGCGAGCTCCGCAAGTTGGTCCCGCGCTGTGTAGCTGGCCCGTCGCGCGACCCTCGCGCCTCAAGGTCGTCGTTCTTCTGCAAAGTCCCTGCGTGGCCTGTCGCACGGAAACTGAAGTACTCCGAACACCGTCTCCCAGTCGTTCGGCGAAAATTCACCACAGCTTTCGCAGAGGCGATGGTCGCATCAGAATGCGAGTCCGAAACTCCAAGTTATGACTTCGTAATGGCAAAAGTCAAACTAGTTGTTTGGATAATCCGTCTTTCTCATAACTTTCAAAATTCCATCATAGGATTTCCAAAGTGAAATTCCCAAAAATAAGAATAAAGAATATATGAAAAGTATGAAATATATTAAAGCTGTAACAAAGAAGAAACATGTCCTATGTTACAATAGTCCTCTTTTCTAGCAACAAGAATGCAGCAACGTGGTTTTACAGATTCATTTCGATCTATTACCGCCGTCGTTCTTTCATTCATTGCATTCTTGTTTAATATTCCTTTACTAATTCCATGTAATCTCACGATATTCACAGTACGTAAATCCATGAAAAGTGCTCAGTCAATTACCTTTTATTAAAGCTTTTGTGTTCCGCAATCTTCGCGTGTCCCTCGTCGACCATGTGGCGTACTCGTAGACAACCGTTCTCCTTGACGTCTCGAACCAGAAAGAGAGCGAGCTCTTTTTTGACGCAAGTTCACGCCACGTCCGTATTTCCACGAAAATTTCCTGATTGGCTACGGTCTGAGTGCGTTCAGAAATCCTTCTCTGACTTACGCCATCTCTTCGCCACTGTAGAAACTACGTGTAGGGCCTAATGTCGGGTATTATTGCTTCCATTTTCCGTTGGTTATAAATGTGACCGGCGACAAGCGGTTACATATATATATATATATATATATATATATATATATATATATATATATATATATATATATATATATATATATATAATTTTGCATTATTAAAATATAAAATATATTACAATAACAATTACATATTGCAACGCCATATATTCTAATTTTATACCTGGTAGTGAAAGTAGACTAAAATAAAAACATCCTTTGCTTTGCGTGATCATGATTCCAGGGCTAGGCTCATCCTTTGAATCTATTTTCAGGAAGTAAAATATGGAAAAGAATATATAAAGAGATTAAAAAAATTTTATTATAGTAAATACATATGTATTACATTTACTCTTTCTTTCTGTAGAATATATTGCTAAACGGGAAGTCCTTTGGTTTATTACAAAGTGTATGGCGTTTATGTATCGGATTTGTTACAAAGTGTATCGCGTTCTTCAATGGCACATCCTTGGAAGCTCTTGTATTATTATTACGTCTATTAACCCTCGTAATGAAAGTGAGTTAGGCTGATGAAAATAGATAATGGAATCAATTACTATTTATGAAAATTAATAAATTACAAGATAAATGAAGAAGACATATTAATATATAATTTACAGTACATGATTTATGTAAACCGCATAACAAAAAGATAAAAAATGAAAGATATAATTAGTACAGTTTCATCATCTCTTGGAAATTAATTACCAACATCAATAGATTAAAATAAATAAATTATTCCGAGTTTACAGGCTAGAGTTCTGTCATTGACATTTCTTTCAATTCAGTGAGTTAACAATTTCCACAATGAAACACACCTCGTATAATCAAATCTCTGTATAACAGACATAACCAGTGAATTAAAATAATTATTTCAAAAGGTAATAATAATTTTAAAATAATGTAATGAATAATATTTAAAATAAATTATTTACGTACATTTTTACGGGAGGTAGTTGACACTTTTCATATGTGTGGTTTAAAAATTAAAAATATTTGTGAATTACTACTTTTTGTTACCCCTTTCCTCTCGCCCCTGTAGACGATTGAGTACGATTGGTGAGGAAAATTCATAGAAGATTAAAAATATTTGTTTTGTATCTGATACGTAGAGGTAAATTTAGAGCTGACATTTAGAATTTCAGATCTGACCATATTTTCTTTTTAGCTTCAGTTTTCTCAAATTTAAATGCCATTTTGTGTTCTGTTCACAACAGTCTTCAAATACTGTCATGAAGGCAACATGTCCATTGGCGTGAACATGCATGCAATTGTGTGAAATTGTTGAAGATGTTTCGTCTTCTCGCGCCGGCAAGAATTGATCTAACGCAACCCGCAATGCATTGAAGTAGTGCGGACAGCAGTTCGAGCTGGAAAGACCTTTTTTTTCCTAGGGCTTTTATCCAGCCGACAGCCGGTTGCCCTTTACGTCCCGAAGGGACGCATATTCGACCATACACTAGACAAACACTTGCGGGCTCCTCTGATCTGGGGTCAGCAGAACGCAAGGCCCTCCGCGACAACACACACACAAAGTCAAGGGACAAACAGCCATGCCCAAGGCGGGACTCGAACACGCGACCCTTCGGACCGAAGCGCTGAGTCGGTACTCGCTCTTAGCCACCTCGGCCATGTCGGCGTAAAACCATTTCCAATGATGATTATTCGACGAAATTATATCAGTCAGTTACCAAATTAATTTATAATTGACTTATGATTCCAGGCCAATTATCAAGAAACCTTTATACTGATTTAGCTTAACTTGGAGATGTTAAACGTACTACTCACACATCATGAAATCCATCTATAATGTGCGGGTGCGTTCGGATCGCGCAATTGAGAATGTGCGACGCAGGGGGTGGCGGTGTGAGGTGAGGCGAGGGGAGGGGTGAACGGTGAGGGTGGGCTGGGGGGATGGGTAGAGGTTGGGGTTTCTCCGGAATGGAGGGCGAGGTACGAGCAGAGAAGGATGGAGCATAGCATTGCGTAACGTGGTAAAAATGAAAATTAGGTTTTACACCACATATATAATTTAATCATTTTTCTTTTCAAAAATGATCGTGATTATTAATACTGTGATTCCGCCTAGTTACTTCAGGAAATATTTAAATATATTAGCTGTACAGTTATCCAGCATTAACATAATACTACTTGTAGAAACTTGTTGGAAAGAAGTCGTACCAAGAGTACATGAACGTAACTAAGGAGATAGGATACGAAGGACAAAGTATTACAAAAGGCAAGATACAGTTTCTTAGCCGCACGAAACAGGACATACCTATGGATGCGATAGGCAGAAAGGATATACACAAGAATCGGCACATATAATCAGAAAAATACAGGAAGACATGGGGCCGTGGGCATCAGCGCGAGGGGCGCCGTGCAATTAGAAAAAATCAGAAAGGAGGATCTAGAAATAGAGGAAATAGGTCGATTTTGAAGTGTTTGGAAAATGGGCGGGTAAGATAGCACCAAGTAGAGTTTGAAGATGCTGAAAAGGGGACGATGGGAGGGGGAAGGAAGGCGCGGCACGGAAAGACGCGAGTGGAGTGCGTGCGGCAAGAGCCTTGAGTGGGTAGAGGGGCGTGTCCCGCGGGATCTCGAGGGCGAGTGGGCTGCTCTTCTTTTCCTCTCCTCTCCCCCTTTTTCTCCGCTCCAACTCAACCCTCCACTCCCCACCCCCTCCCGATCCATTCATTGCCACATCTTTACTTTCAAATCTTCTCTTTCCCCATCTCTTCCTAACTTTTCTTTTTTTCCTCTCCCTTCCAGTCCTCCCCTTCTCTCCTTTACATCAATACTCAAGCTGACTCTCCCCATCCCGCCCTTCCTCTTTCATCCATTTTCCTTATCCCCATCATTTGTTCATTCATTCATTCTCCTGCCCATTCTTTTCGAACTTTCGTTTTTGTCCTTTCCTTATTCCCACTCTTTCCCTCCATTGCAATCTTCCCTTCCATCGCCTCTTACCTCCCTCCCCTTCCATCCATTTACCCACCTCTGACATTTTCCTCCTTACCCATCCCATCGTAACTTTCTCTCTCATTCATTTATTACTTATCACCATCAAATCTCTTCACCCCTGTGGCTTTTGTGGTCTTTCCCAACCCGTCACCTCTTTCCCCTACCCCTGCCTATTGTATCCTCAGGTATGTCCTCTTGAGTGCGGCTAAGAAACTGTATCTTTCCTTTTGTAATACTTTGTTCTTCTTATCTTATCTCCTTAGTTACGTTCATGTACTCTTGGTACGACTTCTTTCCTACAAGTTTCTACAAGTAGTATTATGTTTATGCTGGCTTTCTCCGCGATTCACCCGTCATCATTTCTCTCCACCCTCTTCTTCCCCTGCTCCTCCCTCTCCAGCCCCTGCGCGCCGAGGCGTGAGATTACTCACCGCGCGCCTTCCCCCTTCCCCCACCTCCACCCCCCACCCCCACCACCGCGGCGCGCGGCGTCGACACGTGCACCCACACATTCGCCCCGAGCGGAGACACACGTGCTCTTCGCGGCGCCTTCGATCTCATTCAATTCAGCTGGGTCGAATTCAGTCGCTGTCTGGAGGAGAAGTCTAGCGGCCGGCTGCTCTGATCGGTAGTTTTATGTGGTTTCTCCGATCAACACCAGGCAAATGCCGGAGCAGTACCCTAACAAACGGGCCACGGACCGCGCGCGATCTGTTCTTCCTCTTCCTTGTCCTATCCTCACCCCTTACACACACACACACACTTACACTAACATGCACTACACTACCACATATTCCGGGAGACCGGTCGGGAGCTTAGAGCTTGTCTCGGCTGGGGCGGTGCCCCGTTGGTGGGAGTGTCCTGGTTAGGGGGAACCCAACTAGCCGACGGTAGGTCGGCGCCGGATCTCGCCATCCAGCGGGGGAAGATCACCGCCATCTCCTGAGAAAAAGCATGCACTACACTAACGGGACTAATGACCGAAGCAGTTGACGCGCCTGGAAACCAAACCAAACCAAACCAAACGATGTCATTCAAAAGGCAACCCTAGGGTGGACATTGCGGAATAAAGTCTTGCGCCTCAAGAAAGAAATGATCAGTCAGGATAGGGGTGACAAAAAAGAAAATCGTTATTTAAGAAATGGATATAGTAAGACACTCGTAAAAAACCTAGATTGCAAACTTACGAAACAATGCCTTGTGATCGAGTTTGTTAAACAATCGTGTACTCGAATCAGATATCGCGATACGAATATCGTACACCGTTTCATCCACTATGTAGAAATCATTTTGTTATATACTCGGAGCGCACTGTGGGGACAGCGGCAGCTTGGGTTGTGAAAGCAGCATCAGCGGACAATCACACAATGAAAGGTCTTCACACACAATCTGTCTACACCATCTGCTCTTCGGGTCACAGGAATTTTCCGTCGTCGTTCTTCACTTCATGTGATAAGTGTAAATCTGATCTGGGCTGTCCGGGTGACGCCGCGTCGAAGGCTGGGGTGCCGACGTTTCGACCGACATATCGCGGTCCTCTTCAGGGCTGTACTGACATATCGCGGTCCTCTTCAGGGCTGTACCGCTACAAATATTATACAATCTTTTATCCTCTCACCATTTTCTGTCATAACCTGAACATATTTTAAATGTATTACAATACTTTATTCGAGATCCCAATATTGTGACAATTTATCCTTGTGATGGACAAATTTAATTGATGATCACCAGAACATACAGCATATTTTTCTGTTTGGGAATTGGTACATTATTTAGTTTCCAATTGTTTACTTTCAATGCTAGTACAGAATGTACTTTCTATACGTTTCCCGGGCGGTTATGAGAAAAGTTAAACTTTTATGTCTGAATACTGTGTAAGAATGTGTAACTTTCGAGACAGTCTTGAATAAAGTAATAATCGCCATTCAGTTCTTCCTTGATATTACGTTGCCATATACATGTTTTGCTTTAATCACAAAACGTACTCTTAAACTCCATAATATATATTTATCGCAAAATTATCAATCCCCCAAATGACGACGATTCTTCTGACATAATTTTAGTAATATTGTATTAATAAAAAGGAGATAAATAATAATGGAAAAGGACGAAAAGATTGCGTTTGGAGTATTTGTCAGGGTACTGCCGCGACATGTGACTAATGTTGATAGAGAAAACCACCGAAAACTTTCGATTGGACCCACCGACCACTAGAATTCTTCTCCAGACAATGGTTGCAATGGATCTATGCTTGGGTTTTTTCTAACGTGGCGACTGATGGTATTATCTCCAAGATGAAATTTGGCACGACTTTTTGAGTCATTCTCAGTTTTGCCGCTAGAGTAGCTTGATCTGCAGCACTGCTTGACGCGATCGTGATTATGCGACATCTTACGGCAGAAGTGAGAATGATTCAAAACTCGTGCAGAAATCCATCCGCAGAACTCGAACTCTAGACCCCTCCAATGTACGATCCTGCGGGGTCAACGATGTTGCCGCTGAGTTATCTCAGCCGGGTACAGAGCAGAGGAGCGCAGCTCAAGCAATTGTGTACTAGCGAGACAGGAATAGGATGGCAGTCAGGGACGAAGTGAGTGAGGAGGCATTGAGCGAGGCCTTGGCGTCCTGCAATGAATGCACGCGCGCACCATGCGTTGGCAGCCCTGGTGGGCATCCCCGCTCGCTGGCGCGCGGAGGCGGCCGGCGAGGTGGAATTGTCCGCCCGACGCGGCGCGGCGCGGCGCGGCGCCTCTCTCGTTGGGGGCAGCTGCGTGCGATAAAGCGATTACGCGCCATTCATATCACGCGCGCCATAAGCCAGCAGGCGGAGGCGCGGTGCCGGTCAACTAGAAACTCTCTCGCGGACGCTCTCTGGCGTTCGTTCCCGTCTCTGCATGCAACGCATATGCAACTTATACCCGTAGATTGGTTGATAACTTTTGATTGATTTTTTTGTGATTCTGGGCGCGTCAATTGCTTTGGTCATTAGTACCGTTAGTGTGGTGCATGTTTTTTCTCGCGAGATGGCGGTGATCTTCCCCCGCTGGATGGCGAGATCCGGCGCCGACCTACCGTCGGCTACTGGGGTTTCCCCCGAACCGGGACTCTCCAACCAGCGGGCCACCGCCCCAGCTGGGACAAGCTCTAAGCTCCCGACCGGTCTCCCGGAATATGTGGTAGTGTAGTGCATGTTAGTGTTAGTGTGTGTGTGTGTAAAGGGAGAAGATAGGACAAGGAAGAGGAAGGAAAGATCGCGCGCGGTCCGTGGCCCGTTTGTTAGTGTACTGCTCCGGTATTCGTCTGGTGTTGATCGGAGAAAGCGCGGAAAACTACCGATCAGAGCAGCCGGCCGCTAGAATTCTCCTCCAGACAGCGACTGAATTCGACCTAGCTGGAGAGCTAGTGTCGAAAATCCTGCCACCGTCAGCACTCGTACCTAGGACCTCCCGGTCAGAGGCGCTGCAGTGACATCAGTTGATGCACGGAGCTACCGCTCCCGGTGGTTGACTACTGATTCCAGGCGAGTCAATTGCTAGTCCTTCAAGTGTAATGCTGTTTTATCGCGGGAGATGATGATCTTTCCCCGCTGGATGGCGAGATCCGGCGCCGACATACAAATGGGCTTGCGGAATTTAACCCAAACAACAAGCTGGAAGTCTACCCAGAGAGACCAATCTCTAAGCTCTCTCTGGGCTCCTGGCAAGTGTTGTAGCGTAGTGCATGGAAGTGTAAGTATGAATAATAAAAGGTAAGGATAGGGCAAGGAAGAGGAAGAAAAGATTGCGCGCGGTCCATGGCCCGATTGTTGGAGTTCTGGTCCGCCATTAACCTGGTGTTGATTGGAGAAATCACAGAAACCATTTTTATCAGAGCAGACGTCGGCGAGAATTTTCCTCCTGACAGCAACTGAATTCGATCTAGCAGTCTCACCAGTGTATAAAATCCTGACTCCATCGGGACTTGAAACGTAGAAACTCCCGGTCAGAGGCTCTGCAGTGAGATCAGTTGATGCTCTAATCCACGTAAGCCAGACTAATGTACCTGAGCCGTTGACGCCTCCGCCGCTTTTGTTTGCATTTGCTCTTCTCTCTCCGCGCCTGTTTACCGCCGCATCTCTCGACCCTTTTGCAATTGGCTCTCATAACTGGCGGTTGTTAGCTAAGGATAACTGCATTAAGTCTTTGAACGGGAAGTACTACCTTTCGAGATCAGGGCGTGGCGGATTTGGGTTAATAGCTAGATAGGTGGGCCAAATTTAGCCAATGACTGAAGGAGAATTCTCGCGTTCGGCTGCTCTGATCGGTATTTTCCGTCCCCCACCTCCACCATTACCAGGTGAATGCCAGAGCAGTCAATAGTAATAGGACCATGGACCTCGCCCGATACTTTGATTGTTACCGTTTGTCCCCAACTCTCTATTTACTTACATGCAAACTTGACTGCATTACCGCGGACCTGGGGAGACCAGACGGGAGATTAAAATTTATCCCGATTGGGCGAGTACTTCGCTGGCGGAAATGCTTGGAAGGGAGATATTCCCGCAAATTGTCGAGATTGGTAGTGGATCTCACGTTCTAGCAGGGGAAGAACTTAGTCACCTTTGATGTGTACGCGAAACAAAAATTATGTTACACTAGCTCACCACAAAAGCACGCAGTGTGTCATAACCGTGGTCAATGCGGAGCAAGCTGCAGGAACTGCTGACACGTTTGTTAAGAAGGTTGGTGTGCTATTACGTCGTGTTGTGTGTACAGAGCGGGTTTGGCTCATTGCAGCGCCAACTAGATGTTAACTCCAAATTGTAGGTGTGTTCATTTTGTCTAACTTTGAACCGGTTGCGTCAGGCAATGAGAGAAAAGCGGCGGGGAAATTGAGCGCCACCGATGTCATTTTGTTGAACGATAACGCGACACCTCACATGGTCGCCACACGTCCGAACAGCTGCAGTGATTCCCGGGGGAGGTATGGCAACATCCTCCAAACAGTACAGCCAGCGCCATTCGATTTTTACGCGATTATTAAATGTTCGGTAAGCTGAAATATGATCTCAGTGAACAACGATTCAGAAACGATTAGGAAAGCATCAGTCTCAAAGTGGTTACGTAGCGCTAGAGGTGAAATCTACGCATCTGGAATCGAAAAGGTTGTTGACAGTTCTAGAAATGTTTTACAGTCTCTTGGAGACTATGTGAAAAAGTAAAAGTATATTGTATGTTGTTATTGCCGTATTACATATGTATAGGTGCTTTCATAAATGGCCATAACTTGGAAGTGTAACTTACTTTTTGATTCGCCCTCCTATAGTGTGCACTACACCAACGGACTAATGACCATAGTAGTAAGCGTCGGGAAACACAAAATAATTGATCTATAAACCAATCTGCTTTTGTCTTAATCCAAAACCTGCCTTCGCTCGGGCACATTCACATTTCACATTGGTCCCCACTCTTAGGGGCAACCATCATTTCTGGATTTGGTTTTAACACTTTCCAATTCCAAGCAATTGTTAATTTACGTTAGCCCTCTTTGGCTGACAAATTTATTTTCACCTTGTCCCGCCATAATTTTCCGCGTGAATATTTTCTGATCCACCGCCTCCATTACCCATTGTCTTTGTAAAGCATGAGGCACTTCCTCGGTAATCTGATCATCTCGTCTGTCACCAGTCACATATGACAATTATGTCTACTACGCCATTTGCCCATTTACTTGAGGCTGCCTATCTTGCCCAATGCACTCCACTCCATTGACCTAGGGGTCACCTTCATTTGCACTCACCTTCACCCCTATTATCTGGAAGCATTTCTGTACTTCCTCTACCGGAGTAGGTGTCAAGACAACAAATGATATCAATGCTGTGCCTCTGACCGTGATGTCCTAGAGTTCGGGTTCCGACGGTGACACAATTTTCTACTCCAGTTACATAGCTAGGTCGAATTCAGCGGCTATCTGAAGGAGAATTTTAGCAGATGGTTGCTCTGATCGGTAGTTTTCCGTGGTTTCTCCGATCAAACCAGGCGAATGCCAGAGCACAACCCTAACAAACGGGTCACATACCGCGCGCGACCTTTCCTTCCTCTTCCTTATCCTATCCTTATCCCTTACCTACACACACATACACTTACATTGACTACGCTACCATACATGGCGGGAGACGAGTTGGAAGCTTATATCTTGCCCCGGCTGGGGCGGTGGCTCGCTGGTGGGAGATTCTTCGTTGTGGAAATTCCTGCAAGTCGATTGATTGATTGATTGATTTTTTCGTGTTTCCGGGCGCGTCAACTGCTTTGGTCATTAGTCCCGTTAGTGTAGTGCATGTTTTTGCTCGAGAGATGGCAGTGATCTTCCCCCGCTGGATGGCGAGATCCGGCGCCGACCTACCGTCGGCTAGTGGATTTTCCCCCTATCCAGGACTCTCCCACCAGCGGGGCACCGCTCCAGCCGGGACAAGCTATAAGCTCCCGACCGGTCTCCCGGGATATGTGGTAGTGTATTGCATGTTAGTGTAAGTGTGTGTGTAAGGGGAGAGGAGAGGACAAGGAAGAGGAAGGACAGATCGCGCGCGGTCCGTGGCCCGTTTGTTAGGGTACTGCACCGGCATTCGCCTGGTGTTGATCGAAGAAACCACGGAAAACTACCGATCAGAGCAGTCGGCCGTTAGAATTCTCCTCCAGACAGCGACTGAATTCGACCTAGCTGACATGCTAGTGTCGAAAATCCTGCCGCCCCGTCAGGACTCGAACCTAGGACCTCCCGGTCAGAAGCACTCCAGTGACATCAGTTGATGCACTGAGCTACCGCTCCCGGTCCTCCTGCAAGTCGAAGTGTAGGTCGGCACCGGATCTCGTCGGCCATCAGGGGGAGTCACCGCCACTATACGTGATACAAACATGCACTACTATTACCGGATTAATGACCTTAGCAGTTGCCTCTCCCGGATACACCAATCAATCAGTCAACCGATCTACTTCCTCTGGCATTCTCATGTTGAATTCGCCCTCCCCTTCCTCGACTTCCCTGGGCCCTTCCCCTCCGTATCACCCCTCTGCGTCCCACGCGTCCGCGCGGCGCTTCGGGGCCTTGACAGCCTCGCACGAGTTATACTCTCGGCGCCCGCGGCTGCGGGAACAGTACTCAAGATTTTTTGCGAAAATCTAAACGTATCGCGGCGCGACAGCTGGGCGGGCTTTGGGCGGGGGCGGGGGCGGGGGCGGGGGCCGCCGCGTTCGGGGATTAGGGCAAATCCCGTCGAGTGGGACTTCTTCCCCTGGCGGATGAGCTCGCGCCTCGCCGGGGCGGAGGGATTCCAAAGGAATCGGCTATGTATTTCGAGGGCGCGCAGGTAGGGGGAGGGGAGGGGAGGGGGGATGGGGTGGTGGAGCTGCCGAGCCGCGGGCTTGCGCATGCGCATTTCCACGCACCGCTCACTCCGCGCCGGTGAGCCCGTTGTCTCTCGCCCGACGTGGTTTGCTGAAATGGGAATAATCGTAGAAATGGACCACTTTAGCAAGCTACACACGAGCAGGTGAAGCGCTGAATAAAGGGATGAAGACTATTTTCTCTGAGAATATTGGACATGACATGTTCTATTGCGGTTGCTTCCAATTAAAATATCTTAATTTAATTTCTATTTTTTAAATTAATAATCATACTTAGATATAGATATACTTAGAAATAAATATATCAATTCAAATGTGTTGTGCTAAAAGAATGCCAGGATCATTCCTAAATTTTGCATAACTTTCAGTTAATGTTATGTACAATTGTTTTGCGAAATCAGTTGCAAGGACTTCAATAACTATTATTACTATTAAGAAATTTTACATGTATACTCTCGATGCACGTACTTCAATAACATTATAAACATTTTCGGATGCATTTACCTTATTTTGGTTATATTGGAAAAACCAGCTTCCAGTATTTTCCAATCCGGAAACTTGTCTTTCAAATCACATGACTTAAATATTATGCCACCAAAGACAAGTAGCTCATTTAGAATCATAAGGTGTATTGAGATTTCATTGATACCACTAAGAATCTATTAGATACTACATCGGAAACATGCTTGTTACACTTTAACATATTTTTTTTCACGAATTCACTTTCAACTGAAATAATGTTTATGTAAATAAGACGTATCAAATTAATGACTTATTTAATTTTTTGTTATTTTCTCTCTAACGTTAAATATAATATTCTATCAAATCTTTCTATCTAATGATATATTTTTTCTAATTTACCATTATTTTAACCATATATGAATTGAAATGTTAATAACTATTTTCATATTTGTATCTTTTGAACATGAAGGCTTGTTAGCAAAAACCGCTAATTTTGTAAATAAAAATGTCAGTGAAGACGATTCCTTTTATTTTATTCGTATTTCAAAGCCGAGCGATCCTCCCAATAATTCAGCTGAAGGCGAAAGAGGTCGCGTTGTTGCATAGACGAACAACAACTGAAGGGTTAAATTTAATTATACACTGATTTTTCAGTGAAAGCAACATTCGTAGATCGAAACCCAAACGAGAACCGCATTATAATCGCAAAACACACCACTTCCACAAGCGAAGTGTCTTGACTTTCTTGCCCGTAAGTATTTCAGTAGTAGCTGTGATATGCCCTTCAGTGTTCTAGGGGTGGTTGAATAATACATCAACTTACTTTTAATAATATATTTTTTAATTATTCCATTGAAAATATTTATGAATATCAAGAACTTTACTACGCGCCAACTATATTTGGGAATAATTATTTAGAAAACTGTCTGCTTTAGGTCTGATCTCTATCTGTCACACGCGTAACAAAGTTTTCTAATTACTTGAAAATCAAACAGGTATTCATGTTCGTAAAAGCACTAGGACATCTTATTCGTCACACTCCTCAAAACGATTTTGTAAAAAGCGACAAAATCAAAAAAACTTGATATTGGAACACAAATAGTTCATAAAAAATTTAAAGGAAAGTGAAAATGTGAGGTATTTATCATGTTCTTGCGAAATACCGACGAATTGGTTTGTTTTTGTATTACTTTATTTCAAGGTAAATATCTAATTGAGTTTTGCTCCCAATTTACAGTATAAAAAGAAACATCATTGAAAAAGCATTCTTTGATAAAATGTATTATGAGAGGTATTATGAATTGTTTACTAGTATTTTCTCGTATTCGCAAAGAAAGAAAAGTTTAGATTAATAAATATAGTATTGTGAAACTCTGAATTAACAAAACGGGATAAATGACTCATACAAGATCAAAATTAAAATGCAATAATCAAATCTATCCATCAAATAAGGTTGGAAATTATAGTAAAATGATAACATAATTTTGGATTTGTTAATACGTAAATCCTTATATTTCATATACCACAATCGTTGTATTTTATTTGCAATTAATAAATGAATTCATAATGAATAAAACCTAAATTACTAGTAATTCCTAACTTCTCATTGCAATAATTTCCAAGAAGCAATTGCGTCCATGCAACATTCCCAGGCAAGACATAGTTTGGTCTAAAAATCCCGAAAAAAAAAATTATCCCGCGCTTTGGCCGAGGTTTATAAGGCAAACTAGTGTCCGAGAGAAGTGCTTTCCACGTATTAGCCGATTGCATCACAAAAAATATCCACCGACTTGTCTAATATACAGCGCAAACTTTCCACATAAACTCATTAGACGCAATAACTATCACAAGATCCGACGTTCTCCGTAGAAAATTAAAAATCCCGTTGCGAATTTCGGAAGCACTTTGCAATTAAAATTCGAGGGAGTGAATTGCAGGAAAAACACTAAAGGCGTCGGCCTCACCTGTGGCTGCCGGGTAGGAGTTTGAATCTCACTGTGAGCATTCCGCTGCGCCACCAAAGAGCCCAAATAAACCGCAATTTACGACCGTCTACGCTGTGGAACACGCGGCTGGGAGGGGAGAGCGGCGGAGCGGAGTTGGTGGTGGAGGAAATTGCAGATGGCTCGGTGGAAAAAACGGCGAATTGCAAAGAGAAGGACCGCGTATTGTACAGTGGATGACAGAAGACAGTGGATGATGGGACAAGGTTTAAGGAAGTGTGAGATTGATAAAGTTGTGGATGGCGGGGTAGGTAAACGCATATGATAAAACAGAAGGTATCATTTAACTAATCACGAAATCGGGGATTCAGGGAGTAAAGAATGTTGGATGGAAGGGTGGGTCAGGACGAAAGAAACTAGTGGTGATAAAACAGCACGCAAAATTACGCGACAAGTACTCAGATTTTCGAAAAATTGTACTACTTGACCTTATTTCAAAATCTATCTTTAGGGAACAGATTTCATTAAAGGAATATCTCTATCTTTAATATTTTAGTTGTAGGTAGACTCAGAAAAAATTGAACTTTTGTAATTTTCGAAAAATCAGAGTTTTCAGCAAAATGACACCTACATCATTCTCTTATTCGTCCTTCACACTATCCAGCAATAAATTTAATCAAAAACGATGAAGCCATCTTTTTGAAAATTTTAAAAATATCCTAGTAGCTTGATGTAAAGTACCCCCTAGAATTAAAATATCGATTTAAAATTCAAGGGGACGCGACGCCAGTTAGATCGATTGGGAGTAACAGTTTTGGAGAAATTCGGATGAAGTATTTAGCCGCTTACGTTGTTCACAGACGAACATACAACAATCAAGGACCCAAAAAACACGGACTATGACTTTATTACGTGTTAGAGTTTTTTCTACATTTAGCAACTGGACTTATCCACTTTTTGGTTCCTAGAGGTAATAGCTAGGTAATAGGCATTTTTCTGCCAAAAATTCGCGTTTTTAACGCGCAGCATTACGTAATTTTCTCTCTACTTCCTAGCAAGAAAGTAACAAGCAAATGACAGATTAGAGAAGTAGGAATTTAAGGGAGAGAGAAAATTATGAAGAGAGATGGGAAAACTGAGAATCGCCGAACTCAAGGTATCGGATGAGGCGACTGAAAGTTTGGATTTTAGAAGTGACGAAATGGTGGGGTGGTTGTTGAAGTACTTATGATGAACCCGAAGATAGATCGCTGGACGAGGAATTAGGAATTGAGAAAGTGAGAAAATAATAGATGACGGCGTAGGTAAACCGCGTGTCACTGAGTATAAGATAGCAGATGATACGCGGAGAAAGTGGCATTTGTCCGAGTGGGAAACTGGTAGACGGAGATGTGAGTCAATCGCGTATGGCATAGCAGATAATGGTGTATGGCTGGACAGGGACGTTCGGAAGTGAATATAGTGAGTGATAAATGCGGATAGCGGATTAAGTATCCGTGCCCGCTGGAACGGAGATCATGAGGAATGAATTGACGATTGGAGAAGCAGGGATGGAGGCGGCAGGAGGATGGGAGCGGTGAGTGGGCGAGAGAACACGAAGGGCAGGGAGAAATGCTGTATTGTTAGGTGGTGGCAGGGCTAGGTAATCGGGGTAGCTGTAGCATGGGCCGGGCTGCTGGAGGGGAGTGGCGGGGACGTGGTAGGATGAGAGTGATGAAAGGGAGTGTCCGGGAGCGAGGTGGGTTGAGGGAGGTGGAGGGGAATCGAAGGAGGCGGAGTGAAATGAGAATAAAGCAGCGGAATGGTAGAGGGCGAAATGGAGTGAGAGTGATGGAGGGGAATGGCAGGGGGTGAAGTGGAGTGGGATTGGTGGAAGGGAGTGGCAGGGAGCGAGGTGGGGTGAGAGAGGTGGAAGGGACTGGCAGGAAGCGGGTGGCAGCGAGCGAGGTGAGGTGAGAGTGGTCGAGGGGAATGGTGGGGAGTTGAAGTGGGGTGAGTGGTGGGAGTGGCAGGCAGCGAGGTGGGGTGAGAGTGGTGGAAGGGAGTGGCAGGCAGCGAGGTAGGAGGAGAATGGTGGAGGGAACTGGCAGATGGTGAGATGGGGTGAGAGTGGTGGAGGGGAGGGGCAGGGAGCGGGGTTGGGTGACAGTGGTGACGGGGAGCTACAAGGGACGGGACTCGGCAGAAGCGTGGGTGGAGGGGAGTGGCAGGGCGAGGAGGGGTGAGAGTAGAGGAGATCCGCGCAGTGCGGGCTAAGTACTCACGTGACAATTAACGCATTCCCCGCGGGCAATATCCCGCCGCGCGACGACAAGAATTCGAGCGGCGAGCGAGGGGGGGAGAAAATGGCGGCGCGGCGCAGCGGGTGCAAGGGGGCGGCAGAAATTTAATTTCGCGTCCGGCGCAGCGTCTGCGGATGCAAAGAGGGGGTTTGCGGATGTTCGGGTGAGCGTCACGTGTAGGAGAGGGGGGATGAGTGGAGCGAGTGAACTGTCTGGAGAAGAGTGATGTTGAGGGTTCGTGTATTTGCGGAATGACCGCGCGCCACTAACGGTTCTCAAGGTTGACTTGACATTCGACCTTGTACAGTTAGCTTGGTTTTATAAGAATGGGAATTAAGCACTGCCGAAGTGAATTTAAATTTTGTTGGCATGTAGATTCTTTGCGCCAAATTTTAGATCACCGATGGTAACACCAGAATGTGGCTCCGAGGTTAGGAAGAATACGCTTGAGGTAGAACCATTTCATCGCATGGTTCTGGGATGCGCGCATTGAAATGGATATGATATCTATCAGAAGACAAGGTCATGTTCTTAATAAGACTCCGTGAGAGAAAGCTAGAATATACACCTACATGTTCATTTGTGATGTGTGTCGGCATTCCATATATGTGAATAAAAGGCATTGCCATTGTTTACACTCTGGTATTATTGTAGTGGTTGTATTTCTGGTTTGTAAAGAAGTGACGTCTTATAACTATGACTAAGTCTTCGAAAGCTTATAATAATATAATAAATAAACAATTATATAATAAAAAAGCTGGTAATAATATAATAAAGAGAAATATTGGCAACAACTATTTTTATTTAAATTTAGAAGTCTGCAAGCACGTCTACGAGTATTTAAGAAGGGTAAGGAACTTTTTTTAAACGGGTATGGATAATCCCAAATCAGCGTGAAACTCGAGGGAAATGTCGATAAGAATGGAAATTTGCTCCGTGAGTTACGACCCAGCGAACCTCACAGCTCAAATCTCACTTCTGCCCTTTGCGACAGCTAAGAGGTAAATCTGAAGCGCGGATGGGATCAGCCGCTCTGAAATAGGACGAGCCAACGAGATCGCACTGCAGGATCGCGACCGGTAGGAACAAGAGACAGGCAACCGCGGCCGGTTAGAGAGGCAGTGTTGGGAGGGGCGTGGCGGAGCAAACGCATTAAGTGGCGACAGCGCCGCGGTGGTTGCGTCCGGTGCCGCAGCGGAGGGGAGGTGTGGCGGGGTCTGTGGGCGGGGTCAGCGACCCCAGGGGCGCCGGGGGGGCGGCGCACGACGGCTGCGAAGGCGGCGGATGCATATTCAATGAGCGCCGAGTCGCGGCTCCATCAGCTGGGCGCCGCCCGCTCCCTCAGCTGCTCCCGTAATTGACAGACGCGTTAAAATTAGCCACTGTTCTCCCCGGCCGCGCGCCGGCTGCATATTCATACGGCGGCACGCGCCAGCCGCCCACTTGCCCGCCCGTTTGACGCGTCCTCATCCGCCCTCACACTGCCCCACCTGCCGCTTCCCCACTTCCCCGTCTGCTCGCCGCGCCCCAGCACTTGCGCACGTCATATTCTCAACTATCCCACTTTCCCACCCTTCCGCTTCCCCACTTGCTCTGCCATTGCCACTTCTTCCCACTGCGCCACTCACCCCGCCACTCACCCCGCTCACCCCGCCACCACCCCGCCACTCACCCCGCCACCCGCCACTCACCCCGCCACTCACCCCGCCACTCACCCCCCACTCACCCCGCCACTCACCCCGCCACCACCCCGCCACTCACCCGCCACTCACCCCGCCACTCACCCCGCCAATCACCCCGCCCGCCACTCACCCTGCCACTCACCCCGCCACTTCCCTACTACATCCCAGCTCGTTGGCCACATCCTCACTCCCCTGCCTCTGCCCCAGCTGCCGATTCCCAAATTCACCGTCCGCTCACCTCACCACTTCCCCTTCCACCCAATTCTCCCCTTCATCAGTCTCTCGTCCCGTCACAACCCCACACAACCGCATCGCCACTTTCCTTCTTGCTCATCATATCCTCAACGATCCTTCTACTTTTCCTCCTATCGCTTCCTCACTACCCCGTTCACTCGTCCCGCTAATTCCCTATACGCACGCCACATCCTCAACCACCCCGTCATTTTTCCACTCTCTTTCTTGACCACTTCATCACCCACTCACTCCAAACCCACGTCAAACTCGTTTCTTTTGATGTGGAAAACCTATTTCCAAGTGTGCCAACATCTGACTGCAAGACTATACTTAAAGACCTAATTGACAGATCACAATGTGCCGTCCCCATCAAAACTGAACTGTTTAACTTAATTTCCTGTTGTACAGATGCCAACTATTTCAAATTCAATGACAAATTTTACACCCAAGATTCTGGATTACTCATGAGTTCACCCCTCTCACCTTTGTTAGCCGAAATATTTATGGACAACTGGGAAAATACGTTATTTGCTTCTGGACATCCACTCTTAAAAAACCTCCTTTATTGGTACAGATACGTAGACGACGTGTTGGCACTATGGACAGGCACCACAAGACATCTTCACAATTTTACACAATACATCAACTCCTTGCATCCCAACATAAGATTCACCACTGAAATAGAAAATGAACACAAATCCTTAAACTTCCTTGATCTCACTATCACGCTAGTTCAGGACCATCACGAATTTAATATATTCAGAAAACCGACCCACACGGACACAATCATACACAACACTTCACAACATCCTCCCACGCACAAACACGCAGCCTTCCATGCTATGGTACATCGATTAATCTCAATCCCCATGTCTCCAGAAAACACGAAAAAAGAAATAAACACCATAAAACATATAGCCAGGGTGAATGGATACGACTGTAATATCATTGACAAATTAATAATCAAAAAAACGAACACACTCAACATCCGCAAACACACCACTCTCACACCTATCAACAAAACCACTACAGCCACGTACATCACCATCCCTTATGTAGGACCCCTTTCTCTAAAAATAGCAACCACACTCAATAAATTCGGACTCAAAGCTACTTTCCACAACACTCACACATTACAAAAAACTCTATCCAACACTAAAGATCCTATTCCTCCTACCTCTTTATGCGGAGTCTATGCCCTCACTTGCAACAACTGCAATGCCGTATACGTAGGACAAACCGGGCGTAAATTCACACAAAGGATCAAAGAACACGAACAAGCATGGAAAAAGAATACCACCACAGTTTCACACTTCGCTGATCACCTAAATCAAAACAATCACACATTTGACAAACTCATTAATTTCCATATCCTAGAAATTGAAAATAGGTACTGGCACAGATTAAAATTAGAATCACTTCACATTCACAACAACCTAAAAAAAAACAGAATAATACCAGTCTTAACCAGCAAATTCCTGAACTTTCGTCACCTCTGCTAAAATTAGCCCAATGTGTACACCCCTAACTCCACCCACCTCCGACCGCCCGCGCCCTCCTCACACCAGGCCCAACGGCCGCGCCTCTCGACCCTTCGGCCGCGCCCTCCCCTGCCCCGCCCCCACACTTGCCCGACCGCCGCCCTGCCTACTTAAGCGAGCCGCTATTTCAAAAATCCGCAGAACTTCGTTTTCCGCCCAGCAGCTACAAGGTACGACCGATCCAGTTTGCTTACGCAACTGCACACTTCTTTTATATATTAATCTGTAGAATGTATAATTATATCTATTAATGTATTTCCAGCTCTGACGATGGTCGCTACGCGATCGAAAAGATCTTAAGCGAAATAGAAACTTGATACCAGACAACCTCTGTTTATTTAATTTACTTTCTTTCAACTGATTATAAGAATAGCAGAGACAACTTCATGATCAACTTATCAATATATGTGCTCAAGTGGTACGAGGTACCCAAAATATTTCCATCGTACGTTAGGGGTTTTACTAAGAAAGGGTTACATCAGGCTCACAGTTAGGTATGCTAGGACGAGCGAGAGACTTGGTTGTTTTCTTAAAATAATTTGACCACCAGGTTTTGAGGTTTATGGTGTCCTCAATGTCTATTACTGTTGTCCTGAGTATTTAGGCTTTTCCTAACTGATAATACTGGTTCTTCCGTGTGAGGATGAGAAACTATTTCGTAATCCTGGATTTCCATCTCTTTTACAGACATCAAAATTTGTAGTTGGCCATAAAACACATACTTTAAGCCGGACAAGTTTCATTTTTACACCCTTCTATGGCTTGAATAAAAACAGAGAAAATATATATACCAATTATTTTTAGGAAGAAAGTTGACTTATCTCCCTTTTAAGGGGCGATGTGGTTGAAATTACCAAATCTCACATTTTTCCACAACATAACTTGCAATTTCGCCACAATGTGTTCAATAGTATACATAAGAATCATACAAAATTTGTTTTTGTAATTCTTTATATAATTTTTTTAAAAAAAAGTTTGAAAAAAAATTCTGTAATTTAGACAAAAAATTTTAGAATTTTTTAAATGGTCCAATTATCAAATAAATCATTGTATGTTACTGATATTTTAATGAACTGTTTATAATACATGTTGAAACAATTATATGTTCTTTTTTCAAAATATATTTATTAGAATCTGAGAAAAATTACCTTTGTTATTGCCTATCTTATCACTCCAAAATAAATTAAAAATAATCAAAGATATTTTTAATTCTTAAAGTAATATCGTTAGAACAAAATACTACCATAATTATATTTGTCAACAATCGAAAAACATGATCCTAAAACATTACTTTAATATATTGAAAATTGTGAAAGTTGGAGCTTTTTAAATATTGGAAAATGTATCGGGAAACTGAAAAAGAAAATTTAAGATGGTGGATACATAGTTTATTATTAAAAATTTTCTTTGAAATTCCCCAGAAGCATACATTGCATCTTCAACATCTTTTTCTTTTAATCTTTTATTGATTTTAGCATTTTGAGCCTTTTTTAACACTTTTAAAACCTGGTTGTGATGCTATTTCACTTTTGTGGCGACGACGTTTGTTCTATCATGATATTTATCTTTTTTTCCGATATTTGTCACTTTCATTCCTGTTACATGCTCCTTGACTCTTTCAGTGGCCTCACGTTCCATCTTGAACTGGGACACTGCTGATATCACAGCAATTTCAATCTTTTTTCTGGAAACAAATTTTTCTTTGGCAAACTTGCTCCAAACAAGACTATGCAAACATTCATTTGCATTCTGTGTTTTTTTAGATACACGACGTTCTAATTAATCATTATTTCCAAGCCTCTGATACACAAGAAGACAGTACAACACAGGAAGACAGTACATTTTTCAAGGAGTTTTGATCATGCTACAATTAACAATTATACCCATTTTTATGACATGTGCACTCCTTTGCACTGAAACAAACCTAACCTAACTTTGCCGACGGAAAATAAATTAAGAATATTAAATACTTATTAAAGAACTACCTACTAATAAACTAAGTTCTAGAGACGTTAAAATAAAGAAATATACAAAGGAGACTAATAGTTTCAAATTGTTCTTGTACAACGAAAGCTCACAACATATCTTGTTTACTCTCAACACACTTCGATCAACTCACAGGCTGCCACAAAAAAAAATTACTTTCAGAAGTTGGATAACCTTTTTCTGATGCTTGTTTGTTCCCAAGAACATTCAGATGAACGTAAAATCAGAACCATGCCCTGGAATTCAAAAAATCAGAACTTGGAAGACGGCAAACAGATTTCGACTTTTGGCAGGCAATAAAGGGGCGTAATCCGTTACGCAGAGAGACATTTAAACATTCACAGCGGCCACATAAATCACGATTAACAAAAAAAAGTACCATACTAATATACAGATTCTAAATAAATTTATCACATTGAAAAATAAAATTCGCAATTTTCATTTTTTTTTTCCACAATTTTCACCCACATCTCTCCTTCAAATCCTGATTTTCTAGTCGCGTTGTCTGCTCATCGCTGTCAGGCTGCATTCCTCCTTACCTCCCTACCCCACCCACCATCACAATCTACCTCGATGTGCCTGTCCTTTGTACCCTTTCCCGCCCTGTCCAAGCCGTTTCTCCTTCTTCACAGCGACCGCTCGTGCACCCTCTTTCCCCTTTGCCGCTTTCTCGGCCACTTCTTCCCCACTCTCTCGATCGACAGACTCGTCCGTTTTTATTGAAGCGTGAAGGGATCGTGAGTTTGGATTACTCCAAAAATGAAGGGAATAGCTCTTCGTGTTTATCGAATGAACAATATATTTAAGGAAAAATACTCACAGTTGCCATCACATAAATTGTAGATATTTCCTTATTATTTCAAAGATTTATATAAATTCAGAAAAAAATATAGTCTCCAGTTACATTGCATTTCTGCATAGTACTACGACATGAAAAGTGTATAATAATACACACTGGTAGTTAAAAAAAAATTATTACGAGTAATTCAAATAGATAATTAGGATGACTTTTGCTTCTGTAAAATGGCCCTTCCACAAAAATATTTCTTTTTTAAAACGCATGTGTGAACATTTGTAAATTGATTAACACAATATCTGAATTAGAGGACTAAAAATGATCAAATATCAGACCAAGAGAGAGCAAATATCTATATATTTAAAAAAATAAGGTATTCTGCCATGGCTTCGTTTAGAGCTTCTACTGAACCGATTGTAGTATTTTTTCCTTTAAATGAAAGAATGTGATCCCTAGATGTGTTATCAGATATTGTTTGTGTTGATTCACCAACATTTACGGTGTAAATTTATTAATTAAATCATTCTTTAATAGTACGCTTATCAATAGTCAATTGTTTTCTTCCAAAGGGTGGCTGTTTCAGAATCGATTATATGAGACGATAGATGTGAGTCCACGCTGCTTCATATGGTGGCGCTGCGTGATGTTTTGTTTTGATTGTTGAGATTTGTTTACAATTCGTCAAGGTTTTGTTTCAGTGTAATGATTGCGTTGTGGCGTTGACAGTTTGCATGTATTTGCTTTTGTGATGTATTTTGTAGAGAACATTCGGACAGTGGGTTTTGCTCGGTTGTACTGAAGTAGTGAAATTGTTCACAGGTTATGTCGAATTTCGAATCGTTGCCCACGCGCCCCAAAAGACGCAAACGTACATTAACTGGACGCAGGGATGAGAAAGTCAGCATAGGTGTCGTATAGTGAGGTCATTTCGTTTTCTGTTGGGTCGTGGTCTATGAAATGTCAGTTTTGTTCTGCTTTGTAGTTCCCATGCGAGAGAAATTCTGCAAACGAGTTTACTCTGTGTTGCTTAAATGGGAAAATAAGTTTACCTTCGAGCGATATGCCAGAAGTAATAAATTTGTTTATAGGAGATGATGACACATCAAAAAACTTTAGAAATAATATCCCTCAGTATAATAGTGCTCTTTTTTTGTGTCATTTGGTGTATTATTACAATATGTGAGTCACATTGCATTGCCACCTGGTCATGGGCCACACGTGTTTTAAATTTTGGGAACTCCACGTCACAGAATATCTTCGTTATACCCTGAAGATTCAAACAATGCAACATACTGTGAACATTAGTCTAAACACAGTATTTTACATTTATCTCAGATCTCACCGTCAAATTTTGACGGGTTCTCACTAGTTCATTTTAAAATACTAGATCGTATGTAAATTTTAATGAGATAAATACTATTAATTGAAAAATAAAATTGACAAATAAAAGTTTAAAAATCCAACCGCTATTGAAGTTAGAATTTATTGCCATGTACTACCAAATAAGTTCTCAGAAAGGCTTGTACGGCTTTCGAGGTCTCTGAAAACCCACGGCTCGTTAATGTAATTTCAAAATCCATCGCAGAAATTCCCTTGAGGCCGAGACATTTTGTAGACGTTGATGCGTGGCAGAGTAAAAGAATGGACGGAGGCAGACAAACGCACAAAGGAAAATGAACAGGGAGAGTGCGTCTACTTAATTGTTCCAATATTGCCACTGGCGATTGGGGGGCCTCTGTATCCTGTAATACAACGAAGCTAATATTCGCCCTCGTCTTCACAGAGAAAATGAAGCTTCCTTCTGCTTGTAATCGCTCCCAAAAGATTCGCACAGGGCGAGCAATTAGTGACGGGATTGAGTCCACGTTTCGTGAAAAACTCAAGCAATAGATGTGCTTTCCCTAACAGAACAAATTATTGCTTTCTGCATGACCTTGTATGAAAAGCTGAAGCTTCGGCAAATATTTTAGCTCAGTAACATGTTCTGAAATACAATACTTCAGAAGTATTGAAAGTTTACTTTAATTTAACCATATTTGTAGATAATTTATAATTTTAACTGTATTTGTAAACATGTTTGGCAAGATAACATCATAAAAGATCATCTTCAAAATGCACTAGAATCTATTACACATTTCCAAACATGTCATGATTTTCTTTAACATAAGGCCTAAATCACGAACTCCACATCACTTAAGTCCTCGACAAAATGTTATATTCATACGAGTATTTACTATTTCATTAGATTTTCTAGATAAGGTATTTGCGCAGATTTCAGATTAGGTAAAATTTGGTTAAATAAAGAAGTTGGTTAAATAAAGAATAAGTATCATCTTTTGACTGTAAAATTTCCAATAATCAGGCTGCAGAAATGGTTTTATTATTGTTTATTCGCCAAATACAGCCCTAAGAACGCCTAGCAGTCACCCTAAACGCCTTTACGCCTTACACATGAATTACGAATAGGAGGTATTTAGATAAAAATAATTCAGAACTTTTGTTACTATTTTTCTTTAATTTTTACTTTTATTTTTCTGTGCATATCTTCTTTTTAGAAGCCACTCCACTAAGTTGGATTGTTTTAAATTTTGTCTTATCATATGTTCAGTAAACATGATTTTCTGCCAATAAAAAACTATAATTACAACTGTATAATCTTTTGCTTTATATTTGTCAGTTAATTCTTTTGATACGAGTATAGCCTGTTGTCAGGATATAATATATTCCCGGCAGAAAAGAACTGCTGATTGCTGTATTTGTTTTGTGACAATATAATCACTCGTTAAGTTCTAAGATACACCGATTTTCAAAGATTCAGAAGTAAGAATATTACAAAAATAATAAAATATTAATTACAACAGAAACTTAGTAATAACAAATGTTCACTATCCTGCTTCATGGATCGTGATAAAAATCCGTAAAGCAACACTGAGTAGCAAATAATTTAATGCCGACATACCACTTCCTTGGAGCCTTAATTACGCGTAATGAAAGCTCCTATATACGCAGCAATGTACTGAATATTATAATTCACTCGGAACTCACTGTATGATAATAGGTGAAAAGTATAAATATTTGCATTTTTCAAGCAAAATCGAAACAGGCTGATTGCTTTTAAAATTTTCCTAGTTCCTGGGTATTAAACAAAATCATAGACAGCCCTCACATGGTCGAAAATGTTCTGTCAATTTTTGCACACATTGGAATTTTGTAAATATGGATATAAATGGTTCTGAATATTCGAACTCCTACAGATATCAATTATGCAGAGAATTTGAGTAAATATTTGGTCTTGTTTTGTAATCGTCTAATGTAGTGTTTATTTGTAAAAAGCTATCAACTGTTTCAAAGTCTTCTGAAGTAAGTTTTTCTCCACTTACGCTATTGCTTGTAAATATCAAGAAATATTTGGTTATGACTAAGTTTCACGTTAATCGTTCTACTTTCTATATTCCATTTGCTAAAATTAATTTTAGAGCAGTTGAGAAATTGTTTTAATACGCTCCTTTTATATTTTTTATTCTCTCGTTAATATGTATTCATGTGTCTGCTAGACATATGCATTATGCAAAGATCTGCACAAAATTCTCTGTTTTGTCCAAAAAAAGTTTTAAAAGGCTATGAATGTAACCAAGAATTTTCTACTTGTATTACTTCTCACACTAACAATACACGGAAGCAATGGTAACGTATTAAAATTAAATACGCCCTATCTTTACATTTTAGCAAATCAGTAATTGCTTTATAATATTATATCTTATACAATGTTTATTTCATGGTGCATGAATCTCTACACCATCGATTACCAATCTTAAAGATCTCCAGTTATGTTTATTTATAACCTACAAATGACAAAAAAATTATTTTCATAATTATTTGTGCCTATAAGTAATTAGAATTTGCAGTGTTCATATTACAATTATTTCAAATTCTCAATTTTTTATCAGTTCGTATTCCCGTGGGGAATTGAAAATGGTGTCATGCAACAACTGTTAAAAATTAGTAGTTACTGATTTAGTGGTAGACCAGAAACTTTTTTCCATGTTTAGACACAGAAAATAATCATTAGAATCTGTATCATAACCAATATTTAGAGAGACAAGGGCATTGATTTACAGCGCGACAATATCTTCATGTACTGATCCAATATCGACGAATCTGTGCTTGCTTCCTTCGAAAGTCAGGAGTACTTCAGTCTATAATTTACGACAATAAACCTTAAATAATTACTTTTTTGTATACCTGTATTACAAACCATATTTTCTGTTGCAAGAAATTGTTCATAAAAAGTCTTTTAACGAACAAATCATGACGTATTTGATTTCACGGCACGAATTATTGTGTCATGACACATTCAGACAATCACAACGAGAGAATCTTGGGGAGGTTGCGGTAAACGGTACAGCCGACCACAGATGTCAAGTAACCGAAACGTGACAAGAAAGTTGTTTCGCAAAATTAAGTTTGATTTTATTAAAAAAATTCAAACTGTTATACAAAAAAATAACGTATGCAACTCGTTTATAATGTTGGTTTTTTGCATTCGTAGGAAGTTGAAAAACTCGCTCATAACGTCTCTCGTTTTCAAAACATGTACTCAGGCAATAAAGCTTAACATTATAAATGAACTGGATAAACTATTGTTCTGTAGACGTTTTGGAAAATTTTATTCGCCTAGCATTACATCACAGATTGAAGAGCACATCAATGCTCACTAGCTTAGTTGCGCGTTACCACAGGGGGATGACCCAGATCAACGATTGAGTTCATCAATGTACAGAATTGCCTACCTATAGGAAAGGAGAGGACAGTTTATTTATTTATACGAGAACATTCAATTGTCTAAACTCAAATGTTCATATTTAAGAAAATTATGACACATTTTCTTCACTCTATTTATAAAGATTACTTGGATATTGATTTTAATTTCGTCTAGGCGGGAATATATTAAGTGTGTAAGAGATATGAAATTTTAGCGTCGTGTCGCTAAAACAGCGTGGGCACGTGGCGCGAGGTGGGCAGTGGATGCGTAGCCAAAGGCAGAAGCTATGACGCACGGGACTTTTCCGACAGGGTGTGCGGGCGTTAGGGCGGAGGCAATGGAGGCGGCGGGCAGCGTCGCGAGGGCTATTTAAGGGCCGTGAGAACAAAAGCTCCTACTTCTTGTGTCCTGGCAGCAACAGCGTAGGTCGTCCGTGAACGTGCATGTGCATGCGGCGGTGCGAACGTGCATGTGGCGCAAGAAGCCGGCAGTTATTGTCGTGACTATTGAGACATGTAGTCGGTCTCAGGGCAGGCGGTACTACGCACGGCGAAACATTTGGTAATATGTTGCGGTGTGGTAGCCGGTGTAAACATCTCTCCTGGCAGTGGGGTCTATTTAGTTAGTTAATTGTATACAGTGCATTGGTTATTTGTGACTACGGTCTAAATTGTGAATAAACCTGCTGTTATTACAACCCACTCTCGTCTGTGTACTAATTACACCCGTATGACGCCACAAAATTATAGAAAAAAGTCATTTTCTTACAGATTGCATGGTATTGTCATACGAAGGTACGACTGTGGACATGTTCTGCATGAAGTAGTTATTGGTTTAGTGGTAGTAAATTAAGCATGATTATTACGTATTTCAGAGTTGCACAAGCGAAAGTTAATCATATGAATGATTTTCATGTTTCGCTGAAACTATAAGAGAGGGATAAATTTAATAGGGAAGTGTTTTATTATAGTGGTGACTGATAGCGTACTTCGGGGCGGTGAAAGAATGATTATTTAAATTTATGAGAATACGTCAGGTAAGAAGAAGTTTAATTGAAGTAAAAAAAAATAATGGGAAGTGGGTATTAGAAGGAAATGAAGGTGTATCAACGCAGTTTTCAAGGTTGTTGAAAATAGAACATTTATTTATTCCGTAGTTTTTCATTGTTTAAAAGCAACTTTCTGTTCCCCAAAAATGCTGATCTTTTATGTTATTTTAATTTTATTTTTCGACTTGTTCCGATATTCATAATCCTTGTCTGTTAAATTCTTCTTTTTCAAAAGTCTCTCAATTTCTCTCAACCAGTTATGTTTAGGTCTTCCTCTTTTCTTCCCCCCACAGGAAATCACTCTAAAATTATTTTTGGAATTCTATTTTCTTTCATTCTTTTAGCATGATCAAACAATTTTAATTGCTTATATTGAATAGCTTCTAAAATTGTATGTACTTTATTCATTTTTACTCTGGTTTTTAAATTTCTTATTTTATCTCATTTTGATATTCTGGATGACCTTAAAAAGCCATTTCTATTGCCAGTAATTTTAGTTTTAAATTTTTCTTTATTTTCCAAGTTTCTGGTCCATATAAAACAGTATTTTCTACAATAGATTCATATATTCTTAAATTCGTTTCTGTTGTTATATGTTTATCCATTAGTATTTTATTTAGCATTGATGTTGCTGTTGTTCCTTTATTCTATGTCTTATATCAATCTTTATTTACATTCTTATTTATTTCTACTCCCAAATATTTAAAATCTGTACAACATTTAATTTTTCATTTTCCACATTCTAAAATGAAATCTGTTTTATTTACTCCACACACCATATAAAATGTCTTTGAAAATAGATCAAAAGAGGTTATTTTAGATAACAGGAAAAGCTTTTGACAAACAGAGATCCACTGCGATCTCGCATCAGTGGGACATTATAATTGGCTAAGTGTATAATGCCTCCATTTCGTCAACCACTACTTATCAAGGATCCTCAAACGCGTACTTGAAGTCAGTTAAATGCACTTGAACTACTTTTATCAATTGCCTTGGCGCAACGTTAAAAATAAATTTCATAATTTTCTTTATAAATTCGTGAAAAGAAAAACATATTAAAGTTTTAACTAAACTAAACTAAATAAGAATTTGCTTGAATTTAACAAAACCAAAATTACCTGACTTTTTGACAAAAAAAATCCAAATTTGATGCTATATTAAAACACTTCTGTATTCCCTACTTCTTTTAAATTGATGACAGGTACTTATCGAATTAATATATTCATTATTTACTTATTTTTATTATTACTTTATTTTATACATTCATAAAAAATCCATACTGAATGTGCTTGTAATTGAAAAAAGTTTAGTCATGTAATAAATACAATGTTAAATTCAGTTATCATTCAATCAATAATTAACATTCACACGTTGAAATGTGTTTTGAGGCAAGACCTTTTGTTGGGAAAGTTAAGTGACGTTAAAAGAAAGTCAGAATATTTTTATGGTTTACTAGTTCATTGTTGTGTGTTTACCGACCTGAAACAAAACACGTAATGGTATTGTTAATATCATTGCAGGCCTTTCTATTTCTTTATGCTCTAGGACTTTTTGAATATTTTTGGCCCGCTCTAATATCAATACAACACATACAACATTTTTATGAATTCGATTTATTAAAGTTACGATGCAAGCAAGTGTAGTAAATAAATGGAACAATGCTAAAATAAGTAAAATAAATCGTTATATACCTTATTTTGCTTAATTGATATGAAAATTGCAATTTTGGAATGTTCCTTTGAATATAATTGCTACCAGTGACTCATATTTCACTGCTACTGTCACCTTTTTTAAGGCATAGTATGTGCTTCTTGAGTAGCAGTACTACTCGTTGTAATATGATGTATAAGGAACATCGTCCAACATCTTCGAAATGTTATTTTTTAGTATTATGACATATTCTAAGTAACGTTTAGCAAGAGAAGCAAATAACCTAAAAGTACTGTTTCATCAACGCAATTTACACTGTTATATAACTCTCCAATACACCATAACATCTTATATTTTTCTAGATTTTACTTGAAACCGTCGCCCGCTTTTGCAAGGGCTGCCATAGGAACTTCACAACATTCTTTAATTTTTTACGAAAAAATCAGTGCAATAACTATTATGCAATAGTAACTAGATACACACTCTGTTTTGTTTATCTGACGTTATATTGACAAATTACTAATACAAAATGCATCTTCTCACTTCAGACGCAAGAAAAATTATAAAATGTTTCGAATTCTCGTTTGATTCCGCAACGAACTAATAAACCATAAAGTTTTGAATGCACCACGGGCGTTACTTGTTTGTTGTTTTTTTTGCCCGTCAGGCGACCTTCAACCCTTCGGGCCAGAGGCCCTCGGGTTTGAAAGTCATCCTCGCGGCAAAAACATCTACTTAACACCCTTGATACATACTCGCGCAACTTCTCTTGAATGATGACCTTGCATCCCCCTCCCTTGAGCAATAACCAGTCCAAGGCAAAAGCTTCAGGCGAAACAGAAGCTAGTTGCTTTCATAGTCGAGAACTTTTGTTCAGCTTTTTTACCATTATCTGAAGAAATGGATGAGGCAGTTCCAGGTCCTTCCAGAGAGGCATCTAAAACTCCTATCTTGTGTCCCTGCTGTTGCCTACCTACAGCGATGACTTGGCTGCAGGTTTGACTTTGATTTTCCAGAGGTTAACATTACTGTCAATACTCTAGAGGCTGACTTTGTAACTAATACCCCCACTCCTCCCGCATTTCTTCAATCCATCGTTCAAGAAAAGTTGCGCGAGCAGTAAGTAACTATGGTGCATCAGAAACCACCTAAGCAAACTGAAATGCACATATCAATCCTCGTGACGTCTCAAATAATGTTTGTTGACCTGCAGGGGCTGTCCGCGAGTGTTATTTCTGCGGAAATTTCACTGAACCCGACGAAACGTGTTCAGACCCTTTTCACGATAGAAACAAACAATGTCGTGAGTGTACTATGAATGAAGTCGTATGCTTGAAGATAGTTGCTGAAACGAAAGAAGGTAAGGCAATGCGTTCACGTCCTCATGCTACACATTCCTATTCTTCCGAGTTACCAAATAACGAATTCACCCTAAAAACACATAAAATACGTCTCGTATACGTAGTCTTACTACAGAGTATGCAATGCTTTGCTCACCTCATTGATAAACAAAGTAGACAACCGAACTGAACCGGTGTAGTTCTCTAAAATGGCGGCAGGAAATGGGAAGGCCACTAGGTGAGATCATTAGTGTTGGCGTGCGCTCTGATCTGACTTCATTTATTTGATCAGAAAAACAGTAACAACTGTACATGACGTATGGGGGAGAATAATACTTGCGCACGTTTTCTTGAGTACCAGAATCCCATCCTAACATTTTAACGATAAATAGTTGAAACTTAAAACAACAAAAGCAATAATAATAATAATAATAATAATAATAATAATAATAATAATCAGAAGAAGAAGGAGAAGAAGAAGAAGAAAAATAAATTTTAGAAAAGCGGTAGATTATGAAAATTTGAAAAACTAGGCATATTTTTTCCCGAGTTATAGAAAAAACTATTTGCAACGTTAAAAAAACTGACGATTTGATTTTTCTGCATTGCTAACAATGTAGGAACTCGCCCTCAGCTCTACTCCTACCACTACAAGCAAAGGAGATCTCAATAAAACATGCACATAATGAAGCTACATTTAATGAATTTAATGAACACTTAATGAACCGTTCGTCGTCTTGGTACAAGTTTATATTACCGTATTTTCACATCGCTGGTTGTACTTGTCCGTCCCCTTGACCGACGAAAACGTAATTTCACCATCACGGTACACTTCGGTCATTAAAATGCCCTTACCATCAGTTGATGCCGTGAGTCACCTCTCCCTGTTCTCCCAGTCGAACACTTTGGCATGCTTCCTGAGGGAATCATCACATTTCCCGGTAAGTCAGTTATATGAAATTTCGCATGGTATGTTCATCGACAAAAAGTTATCATCTTCTACCCTCTACATGACCTAGAAGTTTGTAACATTTATTCTGAGACATCTGTATACCTTCTTGCGCGTTGGAGTTCTTACAAGCTACTAGATTGCCCAATAATATTGGTGGCTTTTCATCTTCAGTTTCATGCTCATACTCACGCACACATTCACATAGATCGCAGAGGGAGATTCTTAATTGCACTGGGTCTCAGACGGAGGTCTTACCATTGCAGTGTGTTTCAGAAAGAGATCCTATCTTTGCAGAGGGTCTCAGAGGGAAATCCTATCATTGCAGTGGGTCTCAGAGGGAAATCCTATCATTGCAGTGGGTCTCAGAGGGAGATCCTATCATTGCAGTGGGTCGCAGAGGGAGGTCCTACCATTGCAGCGGGTCTCAGAGGGAGGTCCTATCATTGCAGCGGGTCTCAGAGGGAGGTCCTACTATTGCAGTGTGTTTCAGAAAGAGATCCTACCTTTGCAGAGGGTCTCAGAGGGAAATCCTATCATTGCAGTGGGTCTCAGAGGGAGGTTCTACCATTGCAGCGGGTCTCAGACGGAGGTCCTACCATTGCAGTGTGTTTCAGAAAGAGATCCTACCTTTGCAGAGGGTCTCAGAGGGAGGTCCTATCATTGCAGTGGGTCTCAGAGGGAGGTCCTACCATTGCAGCGGGTCTCAGAGGGAGGTCCTATCATTGCAGCGGGTCTCAGAGGAAGGTCCTACTATTGCAGTGTGTTTCAGAAAGAGATCCTATCTTTGCAGAGAGGGTCTCAGAGGGAGGTCCTACCATTGCAGTGTGTTTCAGAAAGAGATCCTATCTTTGCAGAGAGGGTCTCAGAGGGAGGTCCTACCATTGCAGTGTGTTTCAGAAAGAGATCCTACCTTTGCAGAGGGTCTCAGAGGGAAATCCTATCATTGCAGTGGGTCTCAGAGGGAGGTTCTACCATTGCAGCGGGTCTCAGACGGAAGTCCTACCATTGCAGTGTGTTTCAGAAAGAGATCCTACCTTTGCAGAGGGTCTCAGAGGGAGGTCCTATCATTGCAGTGGGTCTCAGAGGGAGGTCCTACCATTGCAGCGGGTCTCAGAGGGAGGTCCTATCATTGCAGCGGGTCTCAGACGGAGGTCCTACCATTGTGCAAGTGTGTTTCAGAAAGAGATCCTACCTTTTGCAGACCAGTCCAGAGGGAGGTCCTATCATTGCAGTGGGTCTCAGAGGGAGGTCCTACCATTGCAGCGGGTCTCAGAGGGAGGGTCCTATATCATTGCAGCGGGTCTCAGAGGGAGGTCCTACTATTGCAGTGTTTTTCAGAAAGAGATCCTATCTTTGCAGAGAGGGTCTCAGAGGGAGGTCCTACCATTGCAGCAGGTCTCAGAGGGAGGTCCTATCATTGCAGCGGGTCTCAGACGGAAGTCCTACCATTGCAGTGTGTTTCAGAAAGAGATCCTACCTTTGCAGAGGGTCTCAGAGGGAGGTCCTATCATTGCAGTGGGTCTCAGAGGGAGGTCCTACCATTGCAGCGGGTCTCAGAGGGAGGTCCTATCATTGCAGCGGGTCTCAGACGGAGGTCCTACCATTGCAGTGTGTTTCAGAAAGAGATCCTACCTTTGCAGACGGTCTCAGAGGGAGGTCCTATCATTGCAGTGGGTCTCAGAGGGAGGTCCTACCATTGCAGCGGGTCTCAGAGGGAGGTCCTATCATTGCAGCGGGTCTCAGAGGGAGGTCCTACTATTGCAGTGTGTTTCAGAAAGAGATCCTATTTTTGCAGAGAGGGTCTCAGAGGGAGGTCCTACCATTGCAGTGTGTTTCAGAAAGAGATCCTACCTTTGCAGACGGTCTCAGAGGGAGGTCCTATCATTGCAGTGGGTCGCAGAGGGAGGTCCTACCATTGCAGCGGGTCTCAGAGGGAGGTCCTATCGTTGCAGCGGGTCTTAGAGGGAGGTCCTACTATTGCAGTGTGTTTCAGAAAGAGATCCTACCTTTGCAGAGGGTCTCAGAGGGAAATCCTATCATTGCAGTGGGTCTCAGAGGGAGGTTCTACCATTGCAGCGGATCTCAGACGGAGGTCCTACCATTGCAGTGTGTTTCAGAAAGAGATCCTACCTTGCAGAGGGTCTCAGGAGGGAGGTCCTATCATTGCAGTGGGTCTCAGAGGGAGGTCCTACCATTGCAGCGGGTCTCAGAGGGAGGTCCTACTATTGCAGTGTGTTTCAGAAAGAGATCCTACCTTTGCAGAGGGTCTCAGAGGGAGGTCCTACCATTGCAGTGTGTTTCAGAAAGAGATCCTACCTTTGCAGAGGGTCTCAGAGGGAGGTCCTATCATTGCAGTGGGTCTCAGAGGGAGGTCCTACCATTGCAGCGGGTCTCAGAGGGAGGTCCTACTATTGCAGTGTGTTTCAGGAAGAGATCCTACCTTTGCAGAGGGTCTCAGAGGGAGGTCCTATCATTGCAGTGGGTCTCAGAGGGAGGTCCTACCATTGCAGCGGGTCTCAGAGGGAGGTCCTACTATTGCAGTGTGTTTCAGAAAGAGATCCTACCTTTGCAGAGGGTCTCAGAGGGAGGTTCTACCATTGCAGTGTGTTTCAGAAAGAGATCCTACCTTTGCAGAGGGTCTCAGAGGGAGGTCCTATCATTGCAGTGGGTCTCAGAGGGAGGTCCTACCATTGCAGCGGGTCTCAGAGGGAGGTCCTACTATTGCAGTGTGTTTCAGAAAGAGATCCTACCTTTGCAGAGGGTCTCAGAGGGAGGTCGTACCTTCGCAACGGGTCTCGGAGGGAAGTCTTACCATTGCAGTGGGGGAGGATGGATGGAGAAAAACACGCAAGTCGCAACGTGGGGGTCGCCGGTGGATCTCATCATCCAGCGGGAGAAGATCACCGCTACTTCCCGAGGAAAAACATGAAATAGACTTACACTTAGTAAAGGCCATTTTACTGTTGACGTGCCTGAAATCAAGAAATAATAGAGACGTCCTAGAGTTGAGTCTCGATTGTTTTTTTGGTGTTTCCGGGCGCGTCAACTGCTTCGGTCATTAGTCCCGTTAGTGTAGTGCATGTTTTTTCTCCGGAGATGGCGGTGATCTTTCCCCACCGGATGGCGAGATCCGGCGCCGACCTACCGTCGGCTAGTGGGGTCTCCCCCTAACCAGGACTCTCCCACCAGCGGGGCACCGCTCCAGCAGGGACAAGCTCTAAGCTCCCGACCGGTCTCCCGGAATATGTGGTAGTGTAATGCATGTTAGTTTAAGTGTGTGTGTGTAAGGGGGAAAGGATAGGACAAGGAAGAGGAAGGACGGATTGCGCGCAGTCCGTGGCCCGTTTGTTAGGGTACTGCTCCGGCATTCGCCTGGTGTTGATAGGAGAAACCACGGAAAACTACCGATCAGAGCAGACAGATCATGTGCCATAGCAAACAGATCTGGGCCACGCATGATCTTTCTTCCCTCGTCTTTGACCCTTCCTCTCACCTTACACGTTTACAATGGTTGGATAAAAAGTAATGAGGAATGTTTTTTTCTATGAAATGACTTTTTGTCAGAGGTATTTACATTTACAATACTTCAATAGAATTTCCATCGTTATTAATGACCTTCTGCGAAATGTTAGGAAAGCATCGTATACCATCTGCGCGTCTATTTCTGGTGACAGATATAGACAGGTATTGACAACCGTATAGCATCAATATTTTTTCTCTGGTATCGTACCGGGTTCTTCGCAGTGGTTCTTTCATTTTGTTGAAGAGATAAAATCACAAGAACTCATATCCAGTAAGGTGGATTATGTAGAATTTACCATTGTCATTCTGCATGTGGGATTGTCCTGTACGATGGTTTTCCTTTACATGATCTCTGCCTAATATGAACACTTTAACTCATCGTGCGACTGCGGAGTATGGTAACTCTGCATCACCACGTGCTTCACGCAGTCACTGAAAACATTTTTGTTTCTCGTGCCACTTCAATTTTGAGCCACGAACGTTGCTCTACCTTTGTAAACAAGGAGTTAGGGCGAAGTCGTAGGCTTCCGCGGCCAGAGTCATGTAAATGATCTTGGCTGTCCAGGTGATGCCGCATCGAAGGCTGTGTTGCCGACGTTTCGACCATCTTGTCGTGGTCTTCCTCAGGGCTGTAGTACTACAGCCCTGAGGAAGACCACGACAAGATGGTCGAAACGTCGGCAACACAGCTTTTGACGCGGCGTCACCTGGACAGTCGAGATCATTTACATGGAGTTAGGGCGCTTGCACTATTGCTATGAAGTTCAACGATTTACATACTACAGCAGACTGACAGGGTACTGTTCCCGCTCGCTACATACATTCGTCTTGTAGTCCTTACTTTCGTCACGACAGATGGCAGCACGCCGACTTACCGGCTTTACGTTATGGCAATATTCTCATTACTTTTCATCCAACCTGTCAACATGCACTACACTACCACACCCGCCGATATTCCGGTCGCGAGTGTAGAAATTGTCCTGGCTAGGGCGTTGTCC